>CAWUFW010016789.1:0-292506 GCA_963921515.1 Calotriton arnoldi | reverse complement strand
CAACGTTATTTCAAATAGAATGTCGCGGATTTCCTAAGGATAATAGGTTTTAACTATAACTATCTACTGGCGACCGCCAGTAGATAATATATATACATATATATATATGTCAAAAAAGAGTCCTTCCAAACGAAAAGACCAGAGGACACAGCGGGGATACCAGGTAACCATTTAATTCATCACATCTTAGGCATTATGCATTTCGGCGATTTAGTGTGCCTTCCTCAGATGCCTTTCTTGCCTCGGGTTACACTCCGTCCCTCTTTTCAATGTCTCATGGTGCTCCAAATGGTTGGAGTATAGCTGGCTCCGCCTTCATTGATTGCAGCTGTGGTCCGATGTCTACAGGACTCAACATCCCAGCATGCATTTCAAAAAAATCCAGAATGCGGAGCAATGTAACGCTTCAATGCGTGATGTTGTACCTTGCAAAAAGAGGGAGAAGGCTGATTTGAGCCAAGAGAGTCCCGATCATAAAGATGTTAATGGCCGCCTCGGGTCCCCTACGCCTCTACCCCACGAACAGTTCCAAACTGGGCCATGACGATGTGATACAGTGATCCAGCGTCCCCGTGCAGTCACGGACTGCTAATAGCAGTGGCCACTTGTCCATAATGCTCCCGAGGTGGGCCAGCAAACTCCCAATCCCTTGTATATATGTATATATTATCTACTGGCGGTCGCCAGTAGATAGTTATAGTTAGGACCTATTTTCCATAGGAAATCCGCAACATTCTATTTGAAATAACGTTGGCACCGGTTGATGAATCTTCGCAAAAGTTTCCAACTTGTTGGGGTGCTCCGGTCCGCTCCTATCCTGAAAGTCTCAGGGTGATTCGTCAAGCGGGGGCCGAGAAAAAAGGGGGTCCCGAAACGTGTTTTCCCCATTCATTTTTCCATAGGAACCTTTCATCGCAGCTACAGCCCGAACTGCTGAACGGAATTACACCAAATTTGGCAAAGAGGTAGCCCTTGGTTCAGTGTCGTGCCTTTTGCTTAAATGGTGTAAATCCGTTCAGTAGTTCCTGAGAAATTTGAAAAAGAAAACACATATATATCTGGGCGGAGCCTAACCACACATGTCATCGTGAGATCTGATTGGCTGTCAGCACTTCATCTTGGAATTGCTGGCAGCCATCTTGGGACCAATATAAATGATAGTACCCCATTGAAATGCATTGTAGTGAATCAAAGATTTTGAGGGTTACCAAAAGGAGAACTATAAAGGGTGATAACAGACTTTAGTTACAATAGAATTCATTTGTTGATGGTACCATACTAATTTCAGGAATTGTGGTGTGTTCTAAGGTGATTTTACCCTGTGAAAAACCTTCTGCTGGGATATCATGAATCATGTTTGAGAGAAAACTATTTTCACATTCTTGTCCCATACAGTTTTGGAAGGTGCTCCAGAAGCTAAAATGAGAGCATATTTTCTGTAAATTCACATTATCTTTCTCAGTCATGTGAGAATGAAGTCTGACATTCTCAGTAAAACATGTACATCCAACAAGGGCAGAGACTGTCAGTTGATTCCTTTGTGTTCTACTGCAGCTTCCCAGAGTGTTCTAAAGAACAACTAGAGTGCTAACAGCCTTACTTATGACAAAAGTATGGCACACCTGAAGCCATCTTGATTGGAATAAACTGGTAACACTTAAAACATTTAATTTAAAAAGGAACAAAATGATGGGGTTCATTTTGTCATAGAAATTATGGTTAGTGCTGTAGAAAGAAAAATTAGGACATGTTTTAAGTAAGATCTCAAATATCTTCCTGTTATATTTCAACAGGAGCAGCCTGCCAGTTGATGCCTTTGTGTTCTACTGCAGCTTCCCAGAGTGTTCTAAAGAACAACTAGAGCGCTAACAGCCTTACTTATGACAAAAGTATGGCACACCTGAAGCCATCTTGATTGGAATAAAACGGTAACACTTAAAACATTCAATTTAAAAAGGAACAAAATGAGGGGGTTCTTTTTGAAATAGAAATTATGGTTAGTGCTGCAGAAAGAAAAATTAGGGCATGTTTTAAGTGAGATCTCAAATCCTCTTCTATTTCATTAGAAAATTCTGAAAACAATCACTTTCAATACCAGCAGCAGACTTCCAGTTAACTCCCTGGTGAGCAGTAGCTTTACTACAGTGATCTAATGAGCAACTAGAGTGGTAACATTCTGAATTTATGGCAAATGTGAGACACATCTGAATGCCTTTTTGATGGAATCAAAGTAAAAAACTGAAAGCATTTCCTACTGAGGAGACTGCAGTAAATGAGGAAATTAGGAAACTTCATAACAAAGAAGTCTTCCAAGATGGCCACCCGTGAAAAAAGAGCCCAAATGTAGCACAAATATTACCCAGATGTAGCCAACATATAGCCCAATGACAAAAAGTGCGCAAAACACTTTATTTTTAGTTTTTTTGCAGTTTTATGTAGTGCAGACTGGTCAGGTATTGGAGCATTGCATCTTAAAACATGACCCCCTACACTACAAAAACAACACTGCACTACCCTAAACCCTAAAACACTACCCCCAGCACGACCCCCGACACTACACAAGCACCACTGCACTATCCTACACCCTAAAACACTACCCCCAGCATGACCCCCTACACTACACAAACACCACTGCACTACCCTAAACCCTAAACCACTACCCCAACACAACTGCACTAACCTAAATCCTAAAACACTAACCCCAGCACGACCCCCTACACTACCCAAACACCACTGCACTACCCTAAAACATGACCCCCTACACTACACAAACACCACTGCACTACCCTAAAACACTACCCCCAGCACGACCCCTACACTACACAAGCACCACTGCACTACCCTAAACCCTAAAACACTACCCCCAGCACGACCCCCTACACTACACAAACACCACTGCACTACCTTAAACCCTAAAACACTACCCCAGCACGACCCCCTACACTACCCAAACACCACTGCACTAACCTAAATCCTAAAACACTACCCCCAGCACGACCCCCTACACTACCCAAACACCACTGCACTACCCTAAAACATGACCCCATACACTACACAAACACCACTGCACTACCCTAAACCCTAAAACACTATCCCCAGCATGACCCCCTACACTACACAAGCACCACTGCACTATCCTACACCCTAAAACACTACCCCCAGCATGACCCCCTACACTGCACAAACACCACTGCACTACCCTAAACCCTAAACCACTACCCCAACACAACTGCACTAACCTAAATCCTAAAACACTAACCCCAGCACGACCCCCTACACTACCCAAACACCACTGCACTACCCTAAAACATGACCCCCTATACTACACAAACACCACTGCACTACCCTAAACCCTAAACCACTACCCCAACACAACTGCACTAACCTAAATCCTAAAACACTAACCACAGCACGACCCCCTACACTGCCCAAACACCACTGCACTACCCTAAAACATGACCCCATACACTACACAAACACCACTGCACTACCCTAAACCCTAAAACACTACCCCAGCACGACCCCCTACACAAGCACCACTGCACTACCCTAAACCCTAAAACACTACCCCCAGCACGACCTACACTACACAAACACCACTGCACTACCTTAAACCCTAAAACACTACCCCCAGCACGAACCCCTACACTACCCAAACACCACTGCACTAACCTAAATCCTAAAACACTACCCCCAGCACGACCCCCTACACTACCCAAACACCACTGCACTACCCTAAAACATGACCCCATACACTACACAAACACCACTGCACTACCCTAAACCGTAAAACACTACCCCCAGCACGACCCCCTACACTACACAAGCACCACTGCACTACCCTAAACCCTAAAACACTACCCCCAGCACGACCCCTACACTGCCCGAACACCACTGCACTGCCCTAAACCCTGAAACACCAGCCCCTGCACGACCCCCTACACTGCCCGAACACCACTGCACTGCCCTAAACCCTGATACACCACCCCCTTCACGACCCCCTACACTGCCCGAACACCACAACACTGCCCTAAACCCTGAAACACCACCCCCAGCACGCCCCCTACACTGCCCGAACACCACTGCACTGCCCTAAAGCCTGAAACACTACCCCCAGCAAGACCCCCTACACTGCCCGAACACCACTGCACTGCCCTAAACCCTGAAACATCACCCCTAGCAAGACCCCCTACACTGCCCGAACACCACTGCCCCTAAACCCTGAAACACCACCCCCAGCACGACCCCCTACACTGCCCGAACACCACTGCACTGCCCTAAACTCTGAAACACCAGCCCCAGCATGACCCCCTACACTGCCCAAACACCACTGCTCTGCCCAAAACCCTGAAACACCATCCCCAGCATGACCCCCTACACTGCCTTAGCACCACTGCACTGCCCTAAACCCTGAAACACCAGCCCCAGCACGACCCCCTACACTGCCCGAACACTACTGCACTGCCCTAAACCCTGAAACACCATCCCCAGCATGACCCCCTACACTGCCCGAACACCACTGCACTGCACTAAACCCTGAAACACTACCCCCAGCAAGACCCCTACACTGCCCGAACACCACTGCACTGCCCTAAACCCTGAAACATCACCCCCAGCAAGACCCCCTACACTGCCCGAACACCACTGCCTCCCTAAACCCTGAAACACCAGCCCCAGCAAGACCCCCTACACTGCCCGAACACCACTGCACTGCCCTAAACCCTGAAACACCAGCCCCAGCATGACCCCCTACACTGCCCGAACACCACTGCACTGCCCTAAACCCTCAAACACCAGCCCCAGCACAACCCCCTACACTGCCCGAACACCACTGCACTGCCCTAAACCCTGAAACACCAGCCCCAGCAAGACCCCCTACACTGCCCGAACACCATTGCACTGCCCTAAACCCTGAAACACCACACCCTGCACGACCCCCTACACTGCCTGAACACTACTGCACTGCCCTAAACCCTGAAACACCACCCCCAGCACGACCCCCTACACTGCACAACCACCACTGCACTGCCCTAAACCCTGAAACACTACCCCCAGCAAGACCCCTACACTGCCCAAACACCACTGCACTGCCCTAAACCCTGAAACATCACCCCCAGCAAGACCCCCTACACTGCCCGAACACCACTGCCCCTAAACCCTGAAACACCACACCCAGCATGACCACCTACACTGCCCAAACACCACTGCACTGCCCTAAACCCTGAAACACCACCCCCAGCACGACCCCCTACACTGCCCGAACACCACTGCCCTAAACCCTGAAACACCACCCCCAGCAAGACCCCCTACACTGCCCGAACACCACTGCACTGCCCTAAACCCTGAAACACCAGCCCCAGCACGACCCCCTACACTGCCCGAACACCACTGCACTGCCCTAAACCCTGAAACACCACCCCTGCACGACCCCCTACACTGCCCGAACACCACTGCACTGCCCTAAACCCTGAAACACCACCCCTGCACCACCCCCTACACTGCCCGAACACCACTGCCCCTAAACCCTGAAACACCACCCCCAGCACGACCCCCTTTACTGCTCGAACACCACTGCACTGCCCCAAACCATGAAACACCACCCCCAGCACGACCCCCTACACTGCCCGAACACCACTGCCCTAAACCCTGAAACTCCACCCCCTGCACGACCCCCTACACTGCCCGATCACCACTGCACTGCCCTAAACCCTGAAACACCACCCCCAGCACGACCCCCTACACTGCCTGAACACCACTGCACTGCCCTAAACCCTAAAACACCACCCCCAGCATTACCCCTACACTGCCTGAACACCACTGCACTAAACCCTAGAACTTTACCCCCAGCACAACCCCCTGCACTACCCGAACACGACTGCACTGCCCTAAACCCTCAAACACTCCCCCCAGGACGACCCCCTACACTACCCGAATACCACTGCACTGCCCTAAACCCTAAAACACTCCCCCAGCACGACCCCCTACACTACCCGAACACCACTGCACTGCCCTAAACCCTAAAACACTCCCCCCAGCATGACCCCCTACACTACCCAAACACCACTGCACTGCCCTAAACCCTAAAACACTACCCCCCCGCATGACCCCCTACACTACCCAAACACCAATGCACTATCCTAATCCCTAAAACACTACCCCTGCACGACCCCCTACACTACCCTAAACCCTAAAACACTACCCCCCGCACGACTCCCTACACTACCCAAAGACCACTGCACTACCCTAAACCCTAAAACACTACCCCCTACACTACACAAACACCACTGCACTACCCTAAACCCTAAAAATCTACCCCAGCACGAACCCCTATACTACCCAAACACCACTGCACTACCCTAAACACTAAAACACTACCCCCAGCAGTACCCCCTACACTACCCAAACACCACTGCACTACCCTAAACCCTAAAACACTACCCCCAGCAGTACCCCCTACACTACCCAAACACCATTGCACTACCCTAAACCCTAAAACACTACCCCCAGCAGTACCCCCTACACTACCCAAACACCACTGCACTACCATAAATCACTACCCCCAGCACGACCCCTACACTACCCAAACACCACTGCACTACCCTAAACCCTAAAACACTACCCCAGCACGACCCCCTACACTACCCAAACACCACTGCACTACCCTAAACCCTAAAACACTCCCCCAGCACGACTCCCTACACTACCCAAACACCACTGCACTACCCTAAACCCTAAATCTACTCCCAGCATGACCCCCTACACTACACAAACACCACTGCACTACCCTAAACCCTAAAACACTACCCCCAGCACGACCCTCTTCACTACCTAAACACAACTGCACAATTTGTTACAGGCGTTGCAACTCAGGCCTGTGGTGCTTACTGGAAGTACCTTGTGGGCTAGTTGGGCCCCAGGGACCCCCAGCATTCAAGGTGACCTAATCCCCCAACTTAAAACGCGCCACGGGCGCATTTGCACAGTGGTGAAGGGAGGGGGCGGGGCCTCAGGTGACATGTGCGCAAACACGCCCTGTGGTGCGTTTTAAGTTGGGGAATTAATTCCCTTTGAATCCTGAGGGACCCTGGGGGCCAACTAGCCCACCAGGTACCTACAGTAAGCACAACAGAGTTGCGTTGCAGAGAGGTGAAAAAAGGTGCGTGGCCTCGGAACGCCTCTCTGCAACTCAGCTCTGTGGTCCTAACTGTAGGTACCTGGGGGGCTAGTTGGGCCCCAGGGACCCTCTGGATTCAAAGCGAATTAATCCCGCAACTTAAAATGCGCCACGGGGTGCGTTTGCACACGTCACCTCAGGCCCCCCTTCCTTCACCACTGTGCAAACGCACCCTGTAGCGCGTTTTAAGAGGTAGTTTTAATCCCCCTGCCCTATTATGTACCAGGGACTTGCAGAGGAGGTCATGCTAATCACAGGGGTACCCCAACGCATAGTGTTCCCTAGTGTATGTAGGTGTTTTCACTGTATTCTAAGTGTCTTTTAGCATAGCACTGGCTTTGGTTAGTCAGAGTCAGTTACCACCAGTACCCATCTGAAAAAGTTGTGGGCACAGGATGATTTTGCAACAAGGCCTCTTTCTGCTCCTCTGTTGGTTCTTTCTGCACATCTTTTGCTTCTTTCTGTGCGTTTTTTCTTCTTTCTTCACATGTCCTACCTCTGTAGGCATAGTTAGAAACTAACATTTAAAAAACCTTTGAAATTCACTTAAAAAATCATAGGTTTCAGGCACGTTATAGTTAGAAATTAGCATTTAAAAACCTTTGAAATTCACTGAAAAAACCATAGGTTTCAGACACGTTATAGTTAGAAATTAGCATTTAAAAAACCTTTGAAATTCACTGAAAAAACCATAGGTTTTAGGGACAGTTATAGTTAGTAGGACATTTCACTTGTACAAAACCATAGAAATTCCCCCGTTATAGTTAGTTCAGCTAACTATAACTCGCGCCCCCGCAATGCACTGCTGATGACGTCACATATTACATCACTCATGACATGGTCAGTGACATCACTGATGACATCTCAAATGACCTTTGAAGAAGAGGCGGAAGCCTTGAAACGCATTGGTCCGTAAAGAATTACTCAGAGATAACTATGCAAGTTGCCTGTTTGATAACCAGATGGTTCATTTGCCGTCGAGTGCGCCCCTGAAGCTTTCAGGCGATTGGTTGTAAATAAAATACACGGCTGCCCTGCCGTGGGGGGCTGCACCATCCGAAAAACTGTAAGGAGGCTGCGTGATTGGAACTGAATCCAGAATGCTATGCGGCACAGCAAATGAGGCTAATTAAACTTGCACACTGTTTTAGGGGCCCACTGAGGGCACAACAATGCTTTTAACATTATCTGCGATACAAAAGGGGATGATGGACGGATCGCTTTGTTCGCCCTAAGTTGGCGGGGGTATGCCCAGACGTGGGTCCCTTGCTCACTTTGCCACTGGATTCAAGCAAGCCTGGCTGATGACGGCTGGAATGCCAGAAACCGGTCCTAGGATGCTTGTTTCCGGTCTAGGGAAGGCATGGCTTGGCAGTTCGTGCTGGACTGTTCCCATGAGGCACAGGGTCAGACTGATTTGCATATGGCCATGTCTGAACTGGGGTGGTGGAGTGAGCTAAAGAATGATGATGGATTAAACCCAGATCAGTTGACTGGGGGTGAGTGTTTGATTGGCTCAAACGTTCCGTCCATCATCCCCTTTTGTATCGCTTTGTTCGCCCTAAGTTGGCGGGGGTATGCCCAGACGTGGGTCCCTTGCTCACTTTGCCACTGGATTCAAGCAAGCCTGGCTGATGACGGCTGGAATGCCAGAAACCGGTCCTAGGATGCTTGTTTCCGGTCTAGGAAGGCATGGCTTGGCAGTTCGTGCTGGACTGTTCCCATGAGGCACAGGGTCAGACTGATTTGCATATGGCCATGTCTGAACTGGGGTGGTGGAGTGAGCTAAAGAATGATGATGGATTAAACCCAGATCAGTTGACTGGGGGTGAGTGTTTGATTGGCTCAAACGTTCCGTCCATCATCCCCTTTTGTATCGCTTTGTTCGCCCTAAGTTGGCGGGGGTATGCCCAGACGTGGGTCCCTTGCTCACTTTGCCACTGGATTCAAGCAAGCCTGGCTGATGACGGCTGGAATGCCAGAAACCGGTCCTAGGATGCTTGTTTCCGGTCTAGGGAAGGCATGGCTTGGCAGTTCGTGCTGGACTGTTCCCATGAGGCACAGAGGTCAGACTGATTTGCATATGGCCATGTCTGAACTGGGGTGGTGGAGTGAGCTAAAGAATGATGATGGATTAAACCCAGATCAGTTGACTGGGGGTGAGTGTTTGATTGGCTCAAACGTTCCGTCCATCATCCCCTTTTGTATCGCTTTGTTCGCCCTAAGTTGGCGGGGGTATGCCCAGACGTGGGTCCCTTGCTCACTTTGCCACTGGATTCAAGCAAGCCTGGCTGATGACGGCTGGAATGCCAGAAACCGGTCCTAGGATGCTTGTTTCCGGTCTAGGGAAGGCATGGCTTGGCAGTTCGTGCTGGACTGTTCCCATGAGGCACAGGGTCAGACTGATTTGCATATGGCCATGTCTGAACTGGGGTGGTGGAGTGAGCTAAAGAATGATGATGGATTAAACCCAGATCAGTTGACTGGGGGTGAGTGTTTGATTGGCTCAAACGTTCCGTCCATCATCCCCTTTTGTATCGCTTTAACATTATCTGTGCATGCAGGACTTACTAAAGGAATAAAGATGTTCTGAATGGGACCACAAGTCCCAGCATGCAGAAACTTGTACTCGTACTTACAGAGACACACTGGGGACAGTATATAAAACAGCATGCAGTGAATTGGGAAACTCAGAACTTCCTGTGAGGCAGATTTTGGAGAGGCGACGTTTGAAGAAGAGGCGGAAGCCTTGAAACGCGTCGGTCCATAAAGACTTACCCAGAGATAACTATGCAAGTTGCCTGTTTGATAACCAGATGGTTTATATTATATTATATTATATATATATATATATATATATATATATATATATATATATATATATATATCTACTGGCGGTCGCCAGTAGATAGTTATAGTTAGGACCTATTTTCCATAGGAAATCCAGCGACATTCTATTTGAAATAACTCTTGCGTCGGTTGATGAATCTTCGCGAAATTTTCAAACTTTATGGCCCGCTCTGGTCCGCTCCTACCCTGAAAGTCTCAGGGTGATTCGTCAAGCAGGGGCCGAGAAAAAGGGGGTCCCAAAACGTGTTTTCCCCATTCATTTTCCCATAGGAAACTTTAGACACGGCTACAGCCCGAACTGCTGAACGGAATTACACCAAATTTGGCAAAGAGGTAGTTCTTGGTTCAGAAAGAACCCTTTTTGTTAAATGGTGTAATTCCGTTCAGTAGTTGCGGAGAAATTAAAAAAATAAGAGTCAAAAAATCAATTTCCCATAGGAAACTTTAGACACGGCTACAGCCCGAACTGCTGAACGGAATTACACCAAATTTGGCAAAGAGGTAGTTCTTGGTTCAGAAAGAACCCTTTTTGTTAAATGGTGTAAATCCGTTCAGTAGTTGCTGAGAAAATCAAAAGTAAAAGTACATATATATCTATGGGCACGGAGGAATCGCGCACCCTGAGCGCACCCTGCGCGCACCGTCCCGATCACGAGCTGCATGCTAATTGGCTGTCAGCTGGCTGTCAACATTCCGATTCAGGAAATGTTGGCAGCCATTTTGTCCCTCGGTAGAACCGAGGGACAGAAACAAGTGCGCAAAGCGCACAAAGGGGGCAGGGTAGAAACACCCTGACCCCTAGGTCTGCTCAGGGGTCCCACAAGGACCCCTAGGCAGAAAAAGCATTTAAAAAAAAAAAAGCGGCAGGATGCGCTCAGGGTGCGCGGATCCTGCCGAAAAAAAAAATCGAAGGGCGGTCTCCGCGCTTCGATTGTATTTGCCCCGGGTGGCCCAAGTCCCGGGGGCATGGTGGGGGTTAAATTTATGTATGGGGGGCCTCAAAGGGCCCCCAAGCCCGGGGACCGCCACCCCTGGGGCTTTCTTTTAAAATGGTGCGGGAGGGCTCTGAGCCCTCCCGCAGCCCCGAGACCACCACCTCCCAGGGGCTTCTTTTTTTAAACTTTTTCCTGTGTGGGGGGCTCGAGCCCCCACACGCCCGAGGACCGCCACCTCCCCGGGGCACTAACAAATTAAAATGGGGGTCTGTTTTGGACCCCGGAGCCCGAGGAACACCACCTCCCGGGGCTTTGCTGATATGGGGAGGGGGCCGCGCGGCCCCCTCCTGGAGCCTGTGGTGGCCCTGGGGACCTCCACCCCCAGGGCCAGCTCCTGCAGTGTCCCAGGGTGCCTACCCCGGGACACTGCTGTTTGCAATGACAGGACGGGAGCCTCGCGGCTTCCGTCCTGTCATTACAAACTGCTGGATATTGGAAGAGAGAGCAGGAAACCTGCTCTCGCTCAATATCCAAGACAATTGCTTTCCACACGGGGAGCAGCATGTTAGCTGCTCCCGTGTGGCAAGCAATGCCGGCTCCCTTAGGACACGGGGAGCCGGCGGGACTGTGGGGGTTTGGGGACCCCCACAGTCCCTAACCAGAGGCCAGGCCCGGGGATGGGGTCCCCGGGGCCATAAGTGGCCCGGGAGGGGGGCCACGCGGCCCCCGTCCCCAGAAATTATATTTTAAAAAAGGCCTGCCCCGGGGGATGGGGTCCCGGGGCAAAGGAGGCCTGAGGAGGGGGCCACGCAGCCCCCTCCTTAAAAGGAATGTTAAAGTGTGGCCATGCCCCGGGGATGGGGTCCCCGGGGCAGTTTTCGGCCAGGGGAGGGGGCCACGCGGCCCCCTTCCAGTTTAATTTTAATTAAAAAAAAGGGGTAAGGCCCTGGGGGATGGGGTCCCCAGGGCCCAAAAATAAGAAAAAGGAAGGGGGCCACACAGCCCCCTTCATGAGAAAAAAAAAAACCATCAGGCCGCAGGCCCCGCCCCTTCCTTCACCACTCTGCAAACGCGCCCCTGGCGCATTTGCAGATGGGAAGTAATTCCCCTTGAATACTGGGGTCCCTGGGAGCCAACTAGCCCACCAGGAACCTCCAGTATGCGCCAGGGGGCTGCGTTGCAGAGAGGTGTACCGAGGCCACGCTCCTTTATACACCTCTCTGCAACGCAGCTCTGTGGTTCTTTTTGGAGGTACATGGTGGGCTAGTTGGCCCCCAGAAACCCTCAGGATTCAAGGGGACTTAATCACACAGCTTAAAACGCGCCACGGGGCGCGTTTGCACAGTGGTGAAGGGAGGGGCGGGGCTTCAGGTGACATGTGTGCAAACAGGCCCCGTGGCGCGTTTTAAGATGGGAATTAAATCCCTTCAATCCTGAGGGTCCCTGGGGGCCAACTAGCCCAACAGGTACATCCAGAAAGCGCCACAGAGCTGCGTTGCAGAGAGGTGTAAAGGGGTGTGGCCTCTCTACAGGTCTCTGCAACGCAGCCCCTGACGCATACTGGAGGTTCCTGGTGGGCTAGTTGGCCCTAGGGACCCTCATGATTCAAGGGGACTTAATCCCCCAACTTAAAATGCGCCATGGGGCGCGTTTGCACAGATGTCACCTCAGGCCCCTCCCCCTCCCTTCACCATTGTGCAAATATTCCTCTAAAATCTGCCGAACTACGAATTCGGATTTACTCACCTGTTATCAGGCGAGACCTCAGTGCTGCATCTTTCAGCCCAGTACTAATCCTGAAAGTAATTTTAACCGTACTTACCAGTAACTTGAATTTCCTTCCATAGGATATCATTGCCTGCTTTTTGCTGAAAAAGTTTCTAAGTGTTGATTTTTGAAACATACAAATATTCCTCTAAAATCAGCCGAAATACAAATTCCGATTTACTCACCTGTTATCAGGAGAGACCTCAGTGCTGTATCTTTCAGCCTAGTACTGGTCCTGAAAAGTAATTTTAACCGTACTTACCAGTAACTTGAATTTCCTTCCGTAGGCTAACATTGACTGGTTTCACTTGGAAATTCTTCTAAGTGTGGAGTTTTGGAACTTTAAAATATTCCTCTAAAATCAGCCGAAATACGAATTCTGATTTACTCACCTGTTATCAGGAGAGACCTCAGTGCTGCATCTTTTAACCCAGCACTGACCCTGAAAAGTAATTTTAACCGTACTTACCAGTAACTTATATTTTCTTCCATAGGAATCCATTGTCTGGTTTTCAGCTGAAAAGTTTCAAAGTGTCGATTTTCACAAACTACAAATATTCCTTAAAAATCGCCTGTATGACTTAAACGCATTCTTTCAACTGTTTACAGGAGATGCACCAGTGCTGGATCCAGGATCCAACACTGAGTAAGAAAAAGTAACGATAACAGTTTTTACCTGCTAAGTGAATTTCCTTCCATAGGATAACATTGGTGATTCTATGAGAAAAAGTTTCTAAGTGTCAACTTTTAAAATACAATAATATTCCTTAAAAATCACTACTGTAACCAAAACGCTTTTACTCAACTGTTTACAGGAGATGTCCCAGGACTGAATCTAGGATCCAGTCCTGTGGTTAGAAAAAGTAATCCATAAAGTAACTAATTGCATTTAACTAGAAATTCACATTGAGCTGAATGTTGCATTGTGTTTGAAAATGTGTTGCCCATTGCAACAACTGTAACTACTGTACTTAAAAGTCTATTGCCTATGTGCAAAGTATTTAAACTAAAGTAATTCATTCTGAGAAAGTATTTTTTGTAATGTATAATGTAATTACAATGTAATTTAAAAAATAAAATATGTAAAAAAAATGTTTCTAAAAATGTAGTAAATCAGTATGAAAAAAATAAATATAACAATTAATACATTTAAAAATTGTCATTTACAAAACCTTTGAAATTCACTGAAAAAACCGTAGGTTTCAGACATGTTATAGTTAGGAATTAGCATTTAAAAAACCTTTGAAATTCACTGAAAAAACCATAGGTTTCAGACACGTTATAGTTAGAAATTAGCATTTAAAAAACCTTTGAAATTCACTGAAAAAACCATAGGTTTCAGGCACGTTATAGTTAGAAATTTGCATTTAAAAAAACTTAGAAATTCACTGAAAAACCATAAGGTTTTAGGGACAGTTATAGTTAGTTGGACATTGCACTCGTACAAAACCCGTGAAATTCCCCCGTTATAGTTAGTTCAGGTAACTATAACTAGCGCCCCACAATGCACTGCTGATGACGTCACATATTACATCACTCATGACATGGTCAGTGACATCACTGATGACATCACTGATGACATCTCAAATGACATCACTGATGACATCACTGATGACATCATCCATGTGAGAATTTAATGCATCTTCTCACACCCTAATATAAGTTTTGAAACACCCACTCTAAATTACAGACTGCCATTCTCAAAACCATACACACTCCAATACCAATAAGTACATACCCACTCACTGATTCTTAGGTCTACACACACACATCTACTCACTCACCCGTACAGTCACTCATACTTACAGTCACTCAGTACAGGACTATCATATGCACTCATACACCTATATAAACACTCACACAACGCAACTCATCCATAGAGGTATTCACACACCTAGTCAGTCATGCAAATAATTAATCACACTCCAATTTACTCACCTATACAGTTATACACACCAGCTCACTTACTCATAAAAATACTAGCACATTCTTACGCTCCTATGCAATCACTGATGCAAGCACACACTCATCCATATAGCCACTCTCACAATCACACACTCTCACTTATAGCCATTTATATACTCCAACACACATATATACTGCCTTTCACATATGTAGTTACTCACACATGTACCACTGAGATATACATTCAATCACTAACACACCCATACACACACTCTCCCACCCATACAGTCCATCACAGACGCACTCTTGAAACCATGCACCCAGTGAATCACCCACTCACACATCTATGCACAGAGTCACACACACCCCACCCACACAAACACTGAGGCACCCATACAGATACTCAGAGAACCAATCCATAACCCATATAGACACTCATTTAGCTAGTCAGAAACCCATGCAGTTGCTTACACAACAACAGACAGACGGATACAGACATTCACACAGTTTAGTCACTCACCCATGCATCCAGTAAGATACGTTTAATCACTCACTTATAGACTCAGTCACGCACCTACTAAATCATCCATTCAGGCGCTTCTACACCCACTCATTCGTCAATACGCCTTTCCCTAAATATATTAAACATATTTAAACTTTACAGAAACACACAGTCACTGGATGATGTCATCAGTGATGTCATCAGTGATGTCATTTGAGATGTCATCAGTGATGTCATCAGTGATGTCACTGACCATGTCATGAGTGATGTAATATGTGACGTCATCAGCAGTGCATTGCGGGAGCGCGAGTTATAGTTACCTGAACTAACTATAACGGGGAATTTCACGGGTTTTGTACGAGTGCAATGTCCAACTAACTATAAGTGTCCCTAAAACCTTATGGTTTTTTCAGTGAATTTCTAAGGTTTTTTAAATGCAAATTTCTAACTATAATGTGCCTGAAACCTATGGTTTTTTCAGTGAATTTCAAAGGTTTTTTAAATGCTAATTTCTAACTATAACGTGTCTGAAACCTATGGTTTTTTCAGTGAATATATATATATTTATATATATATTCACTGAAAAAACCATAGGTTTTAGGGACGTTATAGTTAGCTGAACATTTCACTCTTACAAAACCATAGAAATTCCACCGTTATAGTTAGTTCAGCTAACTATAACTTGCGCACCCGCAATGCACTGCTCATGACGTCACATATTACCTCATTCATGACATGGTCAGTGACATCACTGATGACATCTCAAATGACATCACTTATGACATCATCCAGTGACTGTGTGTTTCTGTAAAGTTTAAATATGTTTTATATATATTCCAAGGTGTATCGAAGAATGAGTGGGTGTATAAGTGTCTGGATGGAGGATTTAGTAGGTGCATAACTGACTGTATAAGTGAGTGATTAAATGTGTCTTACTGAATGCATGGGTTAGTGACTAAACTGTGTGAATGTCTGTATCAGTCTGTCTGTTGTTGTGTAAGCTGCTGCATGGGTTGGTCAGTAGCTACATGAGTGTCTATATGGGTTATTGATTGGTTGTCTGAGTATTTGTATGGGAGACTGAGTGTGTGTGTGGGTGGGTGGGAGGTGTGTGACTCTGTGCACAGATGTGTGTGGTTGATTCACTGGGTGTATTGGTTCAAGAGTGCATGTGGAAACAGCTGTATGGGTGGGTGAGTGTGTGTATGGGTGTGTTGGTGAGTGAATGGATGTCTCAGTGGTACATGTCCAAGTAATTACATATGTAAAAAGGGGGCATGGCCTTGGACCACCACTGTGTAACGCAGCTCCATGGTGCTTACTGGAGGTACCTGGTGGGCAAGTTGGCCCCCAGGGACCCTTAGGATTGAAGGGGACTTAATCCCCCAAATTAAAACGCACCACAGGGCGCGTTTGCACACTTGTCAAATCAGGCCACGCCGCCTCCCTGCACCACTGTGCAAACGCACCCCCTGGTGCATTGTTAATTGGGGGATTAAATCCCCTTGAGTCCTGAGGGTCCCTGGGGTCCAACTAGCCCACCAGCTACCTCCACTAAGCACCACAGAGCTGCGTTGCAGAGAGGTGTAAAAATGGGCGTGGCCTCGGACCACCTCTCTGCAAGGCAGCCCTGTGGCGCTTACTGGAGGTACCTGGTGGGCTAGTTGGCCCCCAGGGACCTCCAGGATTGAAGGGGAATTAATTCCCCAACTTAAAACGTGCCACAGGGCACGTTTGCAGAGTGTTGCTGGGAGGGGGCGGGGCCTCCGGCGCGATGCCGGTAATTTTTTTTTTTTAGAAGGGGGCTGTGTGGCCCCCCTTCTTTTTCCATTTTTGGGGCCCCTGTTTAAAAAAAAAAAATCTAAATGGGAAGGGGGCCGCGTGGGCCCCCCACCCGTGGTCAATTTCCGCCCCGGGGACCCCATGCCCCGGGGCATGGCCAAAGATTTTTATTTTTTTATTTATTTTGTAAGGAGGGGGCTGCGTGGCCCCCTTCCTGAGGCCTCTATTGGCCCCGGGGACCCCATCCCCCGGGTTCGACCTTTACTTTTTTTAAAAATATATATTTTTGGGGAGGGTGGCCACGTGGCCCCCTCCCGGCTAATTCTAGCCCCGGGGATCCCATCCCCTGGGGCCTGGCCACTCTGTTGGGGAATGTGGGGGATCCCCAATGCCCCCACGGTCCCGCCGGCTCCCCACCTCCTGCGGGAGCCGGCATTTGCTCCACACGGGGAGCTGCTGACATGCAGCTCCCCGTGTGGAAAGCAATCTGCTTTGGATTTTGGAAGCGAGAGCAGGAAACCTGCTCTTGCTTCCAAAATCCAAAGCAGAGTTTGCAATGACAGGGCGGGAGCCGCACGGCTCCCGCCCTGTCATTGCAAACAGCAGTGTCCTGGGGGTGGGCACCCCGGAACACTGCAGGAGCCGGCCCTGGGGGGTGGTGGTCCCCAGGGCCATCAAGGGCTCCAGGAGGGGGCGGTGCGGCTCCCCTCCCAACGTGTGCACAGCCCCGGGGAGGTGGGGGTCCCCGGGGCTCAGGGGTCCGTAACGGACCCCCGCATTTGCATGATTAGTGCCCCAAGGAGGTGATGGTCCCCGGGGCGTGTGGGGGGGCCCAAGCCCCCCCCACACAGGTTTATTTTTATTAAAAAAAACAAGCCTTGGGGGGTGGCGGTCCCCAGGGCTGCGGGGGGCCTTGGAGGCCCCCCAAATTAAAGAACAAGCCCCGGGGGGGGTGGTGGCCCCCGGGGCTGCGGGAGGGCCGAGTGCCCTCCCACATATCATTACATAGCCCCAGGGAGGGGCAGTCCCTGGGGCTGCGGGGGCCGCCGCGGGCCCCCGCAATTACAAATTAAAAATTGGGCTATGCCCCCGGGACCTGGCCCACCCGGGGGCTTATAGAAAACGAAGCGCGGGAGTCCGCGCTTCGTTTTTTTAAAATAATTTCGGCAGGATTCTCGACTCCAACGCGATTTTCGTCGATTTGTTTTTTAAAAAAATGCTTTTTTTGGCCCTGGGGGTCCTTTTGGGACCGCCTGAGCAGGCTTAGGGGGTCAGGGTGTTTCTACCCTGCCCCCTTTTCTTGTTTTTTTAACCTTTGTTTCACTGTTTTCTTGTGACTCGGTTCTACCGAGTCACAAGATGGCTGCTAACACTTCCTGGTTTGGAGTGTTGGCAGCCAATCACAGTGAAGCTCGTGGTCGGGAGGGTTCGCGAATCCTCCGCGTCCCTAGATATCAAAACTTTATTTTTTTTTATTTCTCAGCAACTACTGAACGGATTTACACCATTTAAAAAAAGGTCACTTTCTGAACCAAGCACTACCTTTTTGCCAAATTTGGTGTAATTCCGTTCAGCAGTTCGGGCTGTAGCCTTGGCTAAAGTTCCCTATGGAAAATTTATTATCCACCTATAATTTTTTGAATTTCTCAGGAACTGCTGAACGGATTTACACCATTTAACAAAAAGGACTCTTTCTGAACCAAGGGCTACCTTTTTGCCAAATTTGGTGTAATTCCGTTCAGCAGTTCGGGCTGTAGCCGTGTCTAAAGTTTCCTATGGAAAATAACATGGGGAAAACAAATTTTGGGATCCCCCTTTTTCTCGGCCCCCGCTTGGCAAATGACTCCGAATCTTTCAAGACAGGAGCTGACCTGAGCTGATCACAAGTTTTGAAAATTTCGCGAAGATTCGTCAACCGGCGCTAAAATATGGAAAATAGGTCCTAACTATAACTACCTACTGGCGACAACGTTTATGAATATATATATATATATATATATATCTATATATATATATATATATATATATCGATACTTCACCGTATATCACTTTGAGTCTTTCAAAACAATGGATCCGGACCACAGTATAGTGCAAAATCCTTTATTCAGTGCAAGACGGCATAACGCGTTTCAGCTCTCACGGGAGCCTTGATCACATGACAAAGTTCAGCGTTATAATTGGTATATTTAAAGTGATTGGTGCAAGCGTGACTACATTCACCTGTGCAAATAGCGCTATAGACATAGAAAAGTTACTGTTACAGATTTGGTGATACATAAAATTTGATAAAAGCATAGCCATAAAATTCATAATCATGTAATTTGTTTCTGGTTAATACCATTAGCCTTGCTTCGAATACAATCAATTGAGTTTATTGCTCGTATCATGTCCCTTAGTGTATTTATATCTAGTCCTGTCCTTGCGTATATCTGCATATAAGATTTCAAAAGTGCTTAATATGTTTAAAGTGCTTTGTGCTGAATAACCCAATTCCCTAAGTGTATAAATAATATCTTAGTTGACACAGTTGTTCTTATTTTCATCTCTGTTGTTATTGCAGGCGAGCCTCCATGACTTTATATCTATGTCAATACTGGAGCCCCAGTACTTGACATCTATTGTAAGTGGTTGAGGTGGAGGTTGATCAAATTATTTAATGTCAATTTCTGACTCAAATGAAGCATTTAAGGTTCAATCCAATTGTATAGGTCAGACTTCTTTATAACGGTATGAATACCAAATATATATATATATATCTTCAACAAAGCTCCACATCTTCACGCTGCGAGAGTTCCACGGCACTGGAAAGCAGCCCACAGGTAGTTTTTAACAAAAAAAGGGTTTATTTAGTACACCATTTGTGCGAGCGTGGACGGTCAACGCGTTTCGGCTCCTGCCTTCAACTGGACCATATATATATATATTCATAAACGTTGTCCTTGTAATGAATATGCACTCCACAGCAGCTTCAATTCTTTATTTAACCTTCAGCAAGCACAGCTGATGGCCACCAACACCATCAGGCCAAACACGTTTTGAGCTTCCCAGCCCGTGTTCACTGGCATGTCAAAGCAGCAGAAACAGCATGGGGCACTAATTACAGCATTTAAATTATGTATCCGCCCCCAGTGGGTCTTGAGTGAGTCAAGTGTATAATTGTAAGTATTGTCCAGTGAAACACAATCCAACCCTTCAGTGGGTTTGCTGCTTAAAAAATACCCAATATTAAAATGTCATTGCCCCAGTGGGTTTGTTCATGCCACTTCAAACCAGTTCACTGCAGGACATTTGCCTCTCTGCCGTGTTTGCTTGCCACTAACATGCTTGTTACAGCAAACCTGCTTTCTTTCTTGCAGCGATTCACATTTTATGGCTTGGACTGGCCGTCCTAAATATATACAAACTTTGTCCTCGAAATGAAGATGCGCTCCACAGCAGCTCCAATACTTTATTAAACCTGCAGCAAGCACAGCTAATGGCCACCAACACCATCGGGCTAAATGCGTTTCGGGCTTCCCAGGCCTTGTTCACTGGCCAGCATTTCAAAGCAGCAGAAACAGCATCAGGCACTAATTACGGCATTTAAATTATGTATCCGCCCCCAGTGTGCCTCGAGTGTGTCAAGTGCATGATGGTATGTACAGTCCTGTGAAACACAATTAAACCCTTCAGTGGGTTTGCTGCTTAAAAAAGGCACAATATAAAAATTTCATTATCCCAGTGGGTTTGTTCGTGCCACTTCAAACCAATTCACTGCAGGACATTAGTTTCTCTGCTGTGTTTGCTTGGGACTAACATGCTTGTCACAGCAAACCTGCTTTCTTTCTTGCAGTGGTGCACACTTCAAGGCTTGGACTGGCTGTCTTAAATATTCACAAACTTTGTCCTCGAAACCAAGATGCACTCCACAGAAGCTTCAATCCTTTATTTAACCTGCAGTAAGCACAGCTAATGGCCCCCAACACCATCAGGCCAAATGCATTTCAGGCTTCCCAGCCCTTGTTCACTGGCCAGTATTTCAAAGCAGCGGAAACTGCATCTGGCACTAATTACAGCATTTAAATGATGTATCCGCCACCCTGGGCCTCTAGTGAGTCAAGTGCATGATTGTAAGTATTGTCCTGTGAAACCCAATCCAACCCTTCAGTGGGTTCGCTGCTTAAACAATGCCCAATATTATAATTTCATTAATCCAGTGGGTTGGTTTGTGCCACTTCAAACCAGTTCACTGCAGGACTTTCGCTTCTCTGCCATGTTTGCTTGTGACTAACATACTTGTCACAACAAACCTGCTTTCTTTATTGCAGACTGACGGTAGCCACTCCGTAGCCATAGTTAGGGTTAACAGAGACTGGGATTTCTTGGCTTTTTGACTCTTAATAACGTTTTATCCAGTTGATGAATCTCCGCAATATTTTTCAAACCTCTTACACCCATTACAGTGTAAAAGTCTTGAAAGTTTTATGGCATTTGGTCAAGGGGTCAAAAGAAAAAATATAACAATGATTGCCTTTCATTCACGTTGGCCTTCATGTGTAGCACAATCCTACTAAAAGTAACGTGAAGCCCAAAAAATAAACTAGACTGCATATGAATGTTTTAGATTTGCTACATGAACAACTTAAAGACCCATTTATGGTCACATGCTAATAGAAACCTATAAACAAATACAATACAAATAGAATGCATTTTAAACTATTAAGTTTTCTTTGCATGCTCCCTAGCTCACAAAATAAAACTGTGCCCAAAAAGCCAAACAAAAATCATCTTCCTAATGTACTCCTGTGCAAAAAAATGGAAAAGTGACCTAGCAGAGAGCTTCACAAACTACTATATAGGGGTCTTGATAATTGGCCATTTGGAAAAAAATCTTAATTTTTATAAGAACCATGATTAACTCTCATTTACTTTGGGCTTCATGTGTAGCACAATCCTTCTAAAAGTAGCAAGGAAGCCCAACAAATAATCTAGACTGAATATGTACATTTTAGAATTACTACATGAACAACTAAAAGACACATTTATGGCCCATGATTATGCAAACCAATAAACAAATACAATAAATAAAAAGAAAGAAATCACATTAAATATGATTGGCACTCTGTAGCTTTAGTTAGTATTCGGCAGGTGGGATTTCGACTTCTGCAAAAGTTTTGGGGATAAGTGTAGTGATAGCAGTAGCTTTTTTTGTTCTTGCTATAGTTCTTTTTAGTGAGGAAATTGAGGGCATTTGGCCAGTTGCATGCTCTGGGACTCTGGGAAGAATGTATTTAAGGATTTCTGTTGTGGGCTTTTGAGAAGCAGTACTAATTTCTTTGATATTTTCAATAGCATTTCTAACTTCAATTTCAGCTACGTTAGGGGGTGGTTATGCTCTCTAACATATAACACAGTTGTTTCCTTTGTAGAAGCCCTTCCATAACATGTGTTAGAGTAATATTTGCTACATTTCCAGTTGACTTTGTCCCCTGTTTGCTTTTCTTGGGTGTACACATACCCCATATAACATAATAATAATTTTCCTTTCTGGGAAGTAGTAAATTGGGCCCCTTCAGTCATGGTGATGTTTCAAATGCTAAGAGAAATGTATTTAAAAATTAATAAAAAATGTACTGTTATGTTTTATTATATAAAAATCAAGTTTGTCAATTTTATACTTACACAGTTGAATTTGAAGACTTTTTTAAATGTTGATTCTTTTTCTTTGCTGCTTGGTTTTCGTTTTTCTGTAGAGATTCCTGTCAAACAAAAATAGTTATATTAATTAATGTGTTTAATTGCATTTTTACCTTGGGGGGGAGTTGTGGTTAGCTAGTACTACTGTTTGTTTTAAAAAAATTGTTTTAGTTAATTTGAGAGTAATACTTGCCTTATTCGTAAATAATATTTTCACACTGTTCTGTAGTTCCTTGAGTTTGTTCACAATTATCTGTAGAGGAGATATAATTTAAAAAATATATATTAATTATTTTATTCATAGAAAATTTATTTGAGAGCATTTATAGTAGCAGTAGTTTAAAAAATTTATTTTACTTACTTTGTGGAGATGTAGTTCGCAATGATTGCACAGTGCGGACAAGCATCCGGCACTGTGCAATCACCGCAAACGTCATTTTTGTATCCAACTCCGCCGCTTGCGGAGCTCCGTGTAGTGCGGCGGAGTTTTTTTACCACTTCGCGGAGTTCCGCGTACTGCAACTCCGCAAACTCCACCCAGGGTTAACTTACAGGAGGTACCAGGAGGGCTTCTTGGCCCCCAAGGTCCCTCAGGAGTAAAGTGGACTTCATCCCCCAACCAGTAGTGCACCACGAGGTGCGATTGCAGTGTAGTGAAGAAAGGGGGCGTGGTCTCCGAAAACCTCTTAGCAATCCCACTGCATGAGACTTACTGAAGGTAACAGGAGGGGTAGTTGGCCCCCAGTTGGCCCCCAAGGACGTCCTTGGGGGCCAACTACCCCTCCCATTACCTCCAGTAAATCCTACACAGCAGGATTGCTGAGTTCTGATACTAGGACATGCCCCCTTTGTCCACCACTCTGCAAACGCACCTCCTGGCATGCTCTTGGTTGGGGGATGAAGTCCCCTTTGATGTGGGGGTCCTTAGGGGCCAACTAACCTACCTGTTACCTCCAGTAAGCCCCACACAGTGGGATTGCTGAGAGGTAGTCGCAGGCCATGTCCCCTTGCTCCACCACTCTGCAATCATGCCTCCTGGCATGCTTTTGGTTGGGGGTGAAGTTCCCTTGCCTCTTGAGGGTCCCTGGGGGACAACTAGCCCTCCTGTTACCTCCAGTAAGCCCCACACAGCTGGATTGCTGAGGTGGTCAGAGGCTACACCCCCTTTATACACCACTCTGTAAACACGCCTCCTGGTGCACTTGTGCTTGGGGGATGAAGTCCACTTTAGTCCTGCTGTCCTTAGGACACAAGGGGACCTCATCGTCCCACCAGCAGTGCACCAAGAGGCGCATTTACCGAGTGGTGTAAAAAGGTGCGTGGCCTCTGACCACCTCTCTGCAATCCCACAGTGTGTGGATTACTGGAGGGACCTGGTGGGTACCTCCAGTAATCAGGTGCAAAGGTGCCTGCGTTGGAGTACGGCAGCCCATTGGGCGCAGGGGAAAAGGACAGGAATTCCGTAACTTATAGATTCAGTGCATTTCTACCCTTTTCTTTTGCTGTAGGGCAGTGCAGCAGGAAGGCCTGCAGCGCTGCCCTATGGCAAAACCTCACAAAGGAGGTCCCATCTTTCTTATTTCCTTTTTTGAGCCTTTCAGTAGTGACGCGTTGATTTGACTGAGTGGAAACAACTGTTAGGAAAATGGTAGAACAGTATTTGCCTCATGTATGTCCCTTGACATGGACATCTGATGAGTCTTGCGATGTTCATCCACCGCACCCTCTGCTCCTAAACTGGATTATCGAAAAAGTGCACCACAGAGACACTGAACATTCGTTGCAGTCATTTTGATATTGCTCTAGCTGTGTCTCTGTTTTTTGACAGCTTGTGACAACAGGTAATGGAAAACGGTATGACCTATATTTACCGTTTCCGTCTAACACCGACTGCCATTTAAACATATGTTTCCTGCTTGTTCCTTCATCACTGGGGTTCTAAACACACCCTGAGCAGCACGCGTGCTCAAATAAACCTGTTATCTCAGCAAATCCCACTCACTCCATGTGTATCTCTGCATCATATATCTAATTGAGGGGCTTATTTACAAGCCCCTTGCACCGCTGGTGCGTCACATTGCTTGGTGCACCGGCGGCGCAACCTCCTAAGTGATATTTGCAAGCATGCGTAAAGCCACCCTGCGTGGCTTTACATGTGCTTGTAAATATCGCCCCTTTTCATGCAATACTTTGCATGTTAGGGGCATGACATGGGTGTTGCTGTGGGTGTTCCCACACAACACCCATGTCCACTGATGCATTTCCAGATTTACGAGCAATCGTAAACCTGGAAATGCGTCAGAATGCAGCGCCGCCCCAGGGGTAGGGTAGCTCGGCGCAATGAGGAGAAATATTTTCCTTTCTCTTCGTTTTTCTCTTTCAATGTGTGCTGCATTCTACAGCATGCATTGGAAGAGGAAATCACCTCAATTGATTGTTTTATGCAGGAAGGTGCCCCTTCCTGCACAAAAACAATCTCCCCACGACTCTGGCATCCGTGCACCGTAGTGCAAGGGTGCCTGCACCGGCGCATGGCAGCAGTTTGTGTGCCAGCGCAGGGAAGAGCACAGATATGCACCAAATTGTTGTAAATATGTTGCATCCCTGTGCTTTGAAACTAACGCAGTGTGGCTCCTCAAAATGAAATACGGCACCGATCAGTTTCTCGTAAATAGGGCCTTATATTTGCATATAAAATATCATCAGAGTGAAGGAAAAACTCTTTTGTTTGCTATTTTTGTGCATTGACATATGCAGCAAAATTAGAATGATAGATGGCTAGCTTTAAACTTTGAGCCGAGGTGCTTTTCGGAACTCTGACATTTTTTTGGGTAGGTCGGTACATAATGGTTTATTTAGGCTTAAGCTGGATCCCTCTTCCAGATGCCTTTGAAATCTTCCATTGACCTCCTGATCATTAATATCAATGCAACGGAGCCTTTGATCAGCCTTTCATCCTTCCAAAATCGTTTATATAAAAACCATTACATTGGCACTAAAGTCACTAGTTACTTACAGCACCTAAACGAGAAAACTGTGATATTAAAATGCTCTATAAAAACAAGTTATGGTTTCTTTTTTTTTCGATGACGCCAACATTTCACCGTGCAGACCACTTCAGGGCAGGTTGCTACACAGCCATGTGCACACACAGGGGCAGTAATGGAGCCGGCCTCTGTCACTACACAGTGCCCTCTGCCATGGGGGGCCTTGTAGAGACTGAGGTGAACGTATTACGCAGGTCTTGGCCACGTAATTGTGCTTGTGGCCACAGACAGCCTTTTGCAGGTCCAATCATCTCTCTGAAACAGGCCTTGATCACACAAGGTGGAAACCTCGGAATCACTGGAAAAGTCACCCAGAGTTCTCTAACAGCGCTGCGATGCCATGCCAGTGGCAGGAAGTGCGCTATCCAAACGCAAGAACAACGTAAGAATATTGCTCATTGCCCACGAGAGGATTGTCCAGGCCAATGGGCTTCCAGAACATAGACCCCTGACTCTGCGAACCACAACAGAGCCCTCTATCTGCCACTAAAAGCCGCATGCAGGCCCAAGAGCGCCTATGGTGGCAGGCCTCTGCAACAAAACAGAACCCTAACCTACCAAAAGTAAGTGGCCCCAGCCATACAGTGGCACCTGCTGGACCCGAGCACCTGTGCAGGCCTAGGAGAATGAATCTCTGCCACAGGCCCCTGTCACATAATAGTGCCTGCTGCCATGGGAATGATCCTTGCATTTGGTGCGTGCAGCACACAGGGGCTGATACTTTTTCCATTGTTAAACCATGTTTTCCTTTTCAACTTGTGAGTATGGAATAAAATAACCCAGTTGCACAGTAGGAAGAAGGTTGAAGCATCTGTGCTAGCGCTGCTTGAATCAACACAAACAACAACAATAGAACCAAAAAATTAGGAAAGCCTGATGTATGGAACACTGCAGCCCAGTATACACACATTACCAAGTGAAATGATAATAACTTCATTTAATAGTGCACTAAATCCAGAAATGAGTTGTCACTATTTCTCCACTTAAAGGTGCAACAGCAGTATATCCACTATGCCAGCATTCGAGCCTACGCCCTTCGGATTTCATACAGATCCCATCAAGGAATGCATCAACTCTTTCAGCTACCTCATCATCAGAAGAAAGTCTTAAAAAATACCATGGTACATTCATTTCTCCGTGTGAGATTTTCTTGCTTTCAGTCTGTTACATTTCAAACCTGTCTTGAGAGCTTCAATAGTGTTTCTTTAATTTATTTCACCCTTTGCTCCAATGTGCATCACCTTGGCCCACCTCGGTCGATCATCCTGGGCTCAATAGAAGCATACATTGGTTCCCTCTTTGCTTGGGTGCAATAAAGAAATGGCAAACATATTGGCTTTATTTTTTCATTCTTCTTTGTATGTCAATCTGAGCAGTGTACTACTATTCCATGCTCTACCACTGGGTGGCAGCAACATGCCATTTTTGTCATTGTTTAATTCCATAGTGCGACCGATGGCTTATAAGCAGTTCTGTCTTCTGTACACTCGCATTACAGTCCAGAACGGGAGGAGCTGGTTCTTAAAGAGATGTTGATTTTGTCCTGGTCACGCATTCTATTCGTATGACCAATTCTGGGTGTGCTTGTCAAGTCTTTGCAAAGCCCAGCTTGCAGGTACAGCACACATTGCGTTCAGAAACAGAGGCATGATTGAGAATAAGCTGTGCTGAGAAGATCGCACGTTTATTGACTGAGTTATAAATGATGAACAAGACATACTGAACACACAATATGTTCAATAAATGAGGTTTGAGTGAGCAATACCATATGCTTAGCACGCAAAGCATTCAATTAACGAGGCATGAACGTGCAACATGAAATGTGAACGCAAAATGTAAGTAATACGTTACTGGTGGCCGGTAAACTCCGCCTACTTGTTTGCAAAGTTTTTGCCGAACTCCATGCTCCAAAAGGAGAGTGCACTGGCAAAATTCTGCGAACTCCGCCGGCATAGTGGAGTTTATCGCTCAGGCCTAGTGTAGAATGGATTGGCATAGACTGGAAAAGTGTAGAATGGAGTGGCGTAAAGTGGAAAAGCGTACAGTGGACTGACAAGGAGTTGAATGATGTACAGTGGAGAGAAATATGATGCAGAGGCGTAGAGTGGCGTAGAGTTGAATATCGTAGACTGAAGTGGCATACATTGGAGTGGTAGAGAGTCAAGTGGTGTAAAGTGGAGTAGCGTAGAGTGGAATAGTATAGAGTGGAGAAGCATAGAGTGGAATGGGGTAGAGTGGAATAGTGTAGAGTGGAGTTACATAGAGTGGCATACAATCAAGTGGCGTAGCATAGAGTGTAGTGGCATAGATTTTAGTGGTGTAGAATGGAATAGCGTGGAATGGAGTGGCATAGAGTGGAGTGGGGTAGAGTAGAATACCGTAGATTGTAGTGGTGTAGAGTGGTGTACAGTCAAGTGGTATGGCACAGAGTGTAGTGCGGTAGAGCGGAGTGGTGTGGCTTAAAGAGGAGTGGTACAGAGTATAATAACGTACAGTGAAGTAGTGATCACAGTAGTGGCATACAATGGAGTGGCTCAGAGTGGAGTGGCATACAGTGGAGTGGTGCAGAGTGAAATAGAGTGGAGTGTAGCAGTGTCAAGCAGAATAGAGTAGAGCATAGTCATGTACAGTGGTATAGAGTCAAGTGTGTACAGTAGAAGATTCAGAATAGCATAGAGTTGAGTGTAGTAGAGTGCAGTATCTCAGAGTGGAGTGGTGAAGAGTGAAGTGTACAGTAGAATAGCATACACTGAAGTGGGACTGAGTGGAGTGGCATTGAGTGGAGTGGCGTAGAATGGAGAGGTGTACAGTGGAGAGGCTGGGAGTAGAATAGCGTGGAGTAGAGTGGAGTGGCGTAGGGTGGAATAGCATAGAGTGGAATAGCATATAGTTAAGTGGTACACTGTGTAATAGCGAGTGGATTGGCATTGAGTGGAGTACCGTAGAGTGGAATATCAGAGAATGGAGGGGTGTATAGATGTGTACAGGGAACTGGCGTAGAATGGAATAGCATAGAGTGGAGCAGCATAGAGTGGAGTGACGTACAGTTGAGTGGCGTACAGTAGAGTGACGTAAAGTGGAGTGGCATAGAGTGGATTAGTGTAGATTGGAGCAGCGTAGGGAGCAGTAGCTAGAGTGGAGTCGCATGGAGTGGAATATCATACAGTGGAGTGGTGTAGCATGGAGGGGCATACAGTACTGTGGCATACAGCAGAGTGGCAAACAGTGAAATAGTGTAGATTAGAGTGACGTACAGTGGAGTGGCATAGAGTTGTATAGTGTAGAGGTGAGTCACATAGAGTGGTGAACAGTTGAGGTGCATACTGGGAATAACGTACAGTGGAGTGGCCTACAGTGGAGTGGCGTACAGTGGAGTGGTACACAGTAAAGTGGTGTAGAGTGGAGTGGAATAGAGTGGAATAGCAAAGAGTGGAGCTGCATAGAGGGGAGTGATATAGAGTTTAGTGTCATGGAGTGGAATAGTATAGCGTTGAGCGGCATTGAGTGGTGTAATGTTTGGGAGCATACTCGGAACAGCATAGAGTGGAGAGGCCTGCAGTAGAGTGGTGAACCGTACAGTGTTGTAAAATGGAGTGATGTTGAGTGGTATGGAGTGGAATAGCATAGAGTGGAGCTGTGTACAGGGGAATGACGTAGAGTGGAGTGTCATAGTATGAAGTGTCATAGAATGGAGTGTCATAGAATGGAGTGCTGAAGAGAATGCAGTGGTGTAGAGTGGAATAGCATGAAGTGGAGTGTGCATAGGAAAGGGGCATTGAGTGTAGTGGCGTAGAGTGGTGTGGCTTAGAGACGAGTGTAATATCACACAGTGGAGTGGTGTACACTGTTGCAGCACACAATGGAGTGGGGTAGAGTGGAGTGGAGTGGCCTAGTGTGTCATGGGGTAGTGTGAAATAGAGTGGAGTGCTGTGGAATGGAGAGGCTTACAGTGGAACTGCATATAGTTTAGTGGTGTACAGTGGCATAGAGTCGAGTGGCATATAGTAGAAGATCACAAATAACTTAGGGGCTTATTATGAGCCTGGCGGTCCACGGACCACCAGACTCATGGTGACGGTCTCCTGACTGCCCAATTATGACTAGTGCAGTCGGGTTGCCCTGGAACCACCACATCCATCGCAACTGCCATCCCCGGGGTTGCACGGGGGTCCTGAGGCCACAATATCATTGGCTGGGCCGCTGCATCCCTGCCAAGCATATTACGAATTTCCTCACCACCACACTTTTCACGGCGGTGCAACCACCATGAAAAGTGTGGCATTGAGGAAACAAAGGCCTCCTGGTGCCTCACACCCTGTGGATGCACACAGTGGGGGCACAGCATGTACCCCCTTGTGTTAATACACACCAGTACTGCACGGCATGGACTGCAGCAGTCCATGCCGTGCAGGTACTGCCTTTGACGTTCCCATTGTGGTGCCTATTTCATAGGCACCACCCTGGGAACAGCAGGCAAAGAACAGCCCACCAGCCAGGAGAAAACTTCTGATCTGCTGGGCGGTTCTTACATGGGTTTGGCGGTGCAGGAGCGGGGAGGTCCCACACTGCCAAACTCTTAATAAGGCCCATAGAGTTGAGTGGCATAGAGTAGAATGGCATAGAGTGCAGTGGCATAGAGTGGAATGGCTTAGATTGCAGTGGCATACAGTAGAGTGGCATAGAGGGAAGTAGTGAAGAGTGAAGTGGCATAGAGTAGAATAACATAAACTAGAGAGGCATAGAGTGGAGGGCCATGGAGTGGAGAGCCATAAATTTGAGTCGGATACAGTGGAGAGGCATGGAGTAGAGTAGCATGGAGTGGAGTGGCACAGAGTGAAGTTCCATAGAGTGTGATATCGTAGAGTGAAGTGGCATACAGTGAAATGGTTAAAGTGGAGTGACATACAGTGGAGTGGCTTACAGTGGAATAGTGTAGAGCTGAGTGACATAGAGTGGTGTACAGTTGAGTGGAATATTGGGAATAGCATATAGTGGAGTGGCCTATAGTGGATTTGCTTAGAGTGGAGTGGTGCACAGTACAGTGGTGTAGAGTGGAGTGACAATGAGTGGAGTGGCATAGAGTGCAATAGCATAGCCTGAAGTGGCATAGAGTAGAGTAACATGGAGTGGAGTAGAATAGAGTGGAGTGGCATAGAGTAGAGTGGCAAAGAAAGTTCAGTGGTGTAGAGTGGAATAGCATGATGTCGAGTGGTGTACAGGAAAGTGGCATAGAATGGAATTGCGAAGAATGTCATGGCATAGAGTGAAGTACAGTAAAATGGTAAAGCATTGAGTGGAGTTGCATAGAGTGGAGTCATGTGGAGTGGTGTGGTGTGGCATAGAGTTGAGAGGCATAGAGTGTAACATCATACAGTGGAGCGGTGTGCATTGTAGTGGCATACAGTGTAGTGGCATAGAGTGGAGTGGCATACAGTCTAGTGTCATAGAGAGAAACAGAGTGGAGTGGCATAGAGTGGAGCAGCATAGAGTAGAATAACGTAGAGCATAGTGGTTTACCATGGCTTAGAGTTGAGTGGAATACTGTAGAATATCACTAATACCATAGATTTGAGTGGCGGAAAGTGAAGTGGCATAGAGTGCAGTGGTGTAGAGTGCAGTGACATAGAGTGGACTGGGATAGAGTGGGGTGGTGAAGAGTGAAGTGGTGTAGGGTAGAATAGCATAAACTAGAGTGCCATAGAGTGGAGTGGCACAGGATGGCGTGGCACACAGTCAAATAGTGTGAGGTGAAGTGACATACAGTGAAGTGGCATAGAGTGGAATAGTGTCGAGGTGAGTGGCATAGAGTGGGGTACAGTTGAGTGGCATACTGGGAGTAGCGTAGAGTAGAGTGGTGGATAGTACAGTGGTTTAGAGTCTGAGGGGCATAGAGTTGAGCAGCTAGAGTGGAATAGCAAAGAGTGGAGCTGAGTAGAGGGAAGTGATATAGAGTGGAGTTTCATAGAGTGGTGTGGTGAAGAGAGTGCATTGGCATAGAGTGTAATAGTGTGAAGTGTAGTGGCATACAGGAAAGTGGCACAGCATGGAAGAGCAAAGGATGTAGTGGCGTACAGTCAAGTGGTATAGTGTAGAGTGGACTGGTGTAGAGTAGTGTGGCTTAGAGAGGAGTGGCGTAGAGTGTAATAATATAGAGTAGAGTGGTGAACACTGTAGCGACATACAATGGAGTGGAGTAGAGTGTAGTGGCGAATAGTGAAGTGGCATAGATGTAGAGTGAAATAGAGTGGAGTGCCGTGGAGTAGAATGGCTTAGAGTGGAATAGCTTAGAGAGTAGTGCCGTACCGTGGTGTAGACTCAAGTGGCGTAAAGTAAAAGATCGCTAATATCATAGAGTTGAGTGGCGTAGAGTGGAGTGGAGTAGAGTGCAGCAGCATAGAGTGGAGTGGTATAGAGTGGAGTGGCGAAGATTGAAGTGGTGTAGAGTAGATTAGTGTACACTAGACTGGCATAGAGCAGAGTGCAATAGAGTGGAATGGCATATAGTAGACTGGCAGAGAGTGGAATGAAGTACAGTGGAATAGTGTACATTGAAGCAATGTACAGTGGAGTAACGTAGAGTTGAGTGCAGTTTTTTGATGCTTACAGTATAGTTACAGTATCACCTATTGTTTGGCAACCCAATATTTCACAGCTTGGCCCCATGGCTTCCCCGAGTTTCTTTTCTTATTATTTCTTGATCGCCCAATGGTTGGGGTCTTGGTCCTGTTGTTTACATTTCTCTCTTGGGCACCTCCTTATGGGGACAGACATGTGTAGTAAGGTGTACACAGAGACAAACCTCTGTGCTGTAATTTTTCTTCAGAGTGCGAACCATATATACTAAGAATTGCAAAAGAACTGCCATCTTCACAAGCATTATTCACACGATAATCTCCATAATCAATTGTGTTAAAAGAGAAGCTGTCAATGTAATAATAAACATTCTAAACAAATGCATCAATCAAAATTATGTATTTTTTTAAATTTATTTGTTTATTGGCATTTGGAAAAGTACAGATATTTAGTAATCCAGTATGAGTTGCCAAATATTACAAAGACAATATGACATTATAACACAACAATTGAGAAACATAACTAAAGCAGAAGCAACACGATGGAAAATATCAGTGAGTGAGATTCAATATCGTATGATAGCAGTCAGGGCACAAAGTGACAGAAATAGGCTACATGGCAATGGTTAGAAGGGGAAGACATTATGAAAATAGCACATTGTAATACCAAAGGGTGAATCATGAAATCGTAATGTAATCAGCAGGTGTTGTAGGGCGGGATTCAGTGGCAGGTTCAGGTTCCTGGGTATTGCCCACATTCCGGGCCGCCAACCAGGTTAGAAACGGACTCCAGATGTCTTTTGGCCTAGATGCCTGGGGTAATAATTTCCAATATATGTTCAATTGCTCCTGACAGAATGTGGCGTCCAGGACCCAGGCCTTAGTGTCAGGAGGTTTGCGCTCACCCCAATGCATTGCAATTCGGCGCTTAGCTAGTAATAGAAGCATGGCAAGTAGCCTAAGATGTCCCGCTGGAACCTCTTTTACATACCCCAGGAGACACATTTTAGGAGATGGAGTTAGGTGAGTCTCAAGGATCTCATTGAACAAATCTAGAACCTCTTTCCAGAATCGGTCTAAGCCGGGGCAGCTTCAGGCCATGTGCAAAAAGGAAGCATCTGGGGAATTGCATCTCCAGCAGTTTGCTTCGGGTCGAATACCCATGCGTTTGCGCTGTAGAGGGGTTCTGTAAATGCGATGCAAATACTTGAAATGTATAAGGCGTAATTTATAATTGGGAGACAGAATCTCTAATTGCCTGCAGCAAAATTGCCATTGATCCTCTGATAAATGATCATCTAGATCGTCATTCCAGCTCGCAAAGGCTTTTAGGTGAGTGACCGGGGCTGAACGTTGCATGCCACTGTACAGCCGTGTGATGAGTGTATTAGGGGATGAGTTTGTGAGTAGTGAGTCTAGGGCCGGAAGAGATGGTGGTGGAGCGGGGAACATATCATGTTGTTTACGGCATGTTCATCTGATGGAATAATATAGTAATAGATTAGAGAATTTAGAGGTATCACCAGGTGGGGATGCAGGGGGGGATATAAAGTTGTCATTAGGGTACATATCGGCAAATGTATCCCATCCTAAGTTATGTGCGCAGGCAGAGTTACCTTTATCTGTCAATATGGGCAGCTGTGGATTATGTGCAAGTGTAGTCGAAGGCGCATATAATAACGAGTGTCCTGCGCGAATGCAGAGTTTGTCCCAAGCCCACCGTAGAGTGTCTGATGTATTTAGGACGGTGTGTTGACGTTTGTAGGGTTGATATAAAGCCGTTGTTAGAGGTGATGGAGCTACACTATCTGCTCCGACGGCAACATGAGGTTCAAAGGGGGTTGGGAATATCCAATAGTGCAAAAACTGCGCCTGTGCGCAGTAAGCATATAGTGCTAAGTCAGGTGTGCCCATCCCACAGGGAGTCAGTGGGAGCGTAAGCACCTCCCATGCTATACAAGGTTGTTTCCCGGTCCACACAAGTGATATCATCAAAGATCTGAGAGTTTTCAAAAAGGACTGAGTGAGCTGCAATGGAAGGTTAGTAAATAAATATAGAAGTTTGGGCAGAACAACCGTTTTAGCGATAGCAATTCGCCCAGCTAATAAAATGAGGAGTTTCGACCAGATAGCCAGCTTCTCCTCCAACCATGCAATTGTACGACCAAAGTTCATATCCCAGTGTTCTTGGGTGTCTGTACTTAACCATATCCCCAGATAACAAACTGGATCAGTCGCCCATTGAATAGGATAATCTGGCTCAAAAATGGCTAGGTCAGTGGTGAGTGGGAGCAATGTTGATTTAGCCCAGTTAATGTAAACTCCTAAAATACCACCAAATTTAGTAAGTTCACGAAGAACGGGATTCAAATTTTCAAGTAGGTCTCTAAGATACAGTGTAATATCGTCCGCGTATAACGATATAATGACATCTCTCGTGGGGAAATCAAGACCGCGTGTTTTATGGTGTTGTCTGATCCTAGCTGCGAGCGGTTCCATGGCGATGGCAAACAGGAGGGGAGACAGAGGGCATCGCTGCCTGGTACCACGCGTGATGTCAAATGGGGCCGAAGTCAGACCATTTGCCCGAAGTCTGGCAATTGGCTTAGAATATAATAGCTTGATCTGACTAATGAACAAAGGACTGAGGCCTAGCTTGACGAAAACAGTGAAAAGATATGGCCATTCAAGTGAATCGAAGGCTTTAGTGGCGTTAAGGAAGGCCGCGAGGGCAGGTGTCTGCGGGTCTATGTGATGCAAGATGGAGAAGAAGGTTCTTAAGTTGTGGGATGTAGAGCACCCAGATATGAACCCAGATTGATCAGGTCTAGCGATCATTGGTAGTAAGGGCTGTAGCCTGTTGGCAAGGAGTTTCGCATAGATTTTGTTATCAATATTTATAAGGGAGAGAGGTCTATAGGAATCACATCTGTTTGGGGGTTTGCCTGGTTTGAGTAGTGTGGAAATGATGGCTTCTCTGGTCGCTGAGGGGAGTGTACCGTTTTGCAGGGATTCTGAATTCATTTCCATGAGATGGGGCGCTAGTAATGAAGCATAGGTCTTATAGAAGGCGGTCGTTAGACCGTCAAGGCCAGGTGCTTTGTCTGTGGGGAGACTGTTAATCACCTGTACTATGTTGTCTATTGTAAAGGGCTCATCTAAATAGTCTCTGTGCTCTACCGATCCATAATAGTTCCAATGAGTCTAAGTAAGTAGTGAGATCAGATGCTATTTGCGGCGTTGTGGAAGTGTATAGTGAAGAGTAAAATTTAGTAAAGTGGTCGTGTATTTCTCTGGGTCCTCTAATGAGTGTATTATCGTCATCTAAAAGTTCTGTAATGTAGGGAGAACAGCAAGAGGGTTTAAGTAGATTTGCAAGCGTTTTACCAGGACGATCTCCTTCACCATAACGTCTGGCAGTGGCGTGTTTCCCGAGAAATGTTAACTCTCTAGTGGATTCTTCATTGAATTTAGTAATTTTCTCGCGGATGGGTGCAAGGAGTGAAGCGTCATTATTATTGAAGTATTGAAGCTCGAGGGTCCTGAGTTCAGTTTCTAATTTCTGTAGTGTGCCTCGAATAGCTTTTAGTACTCCTGCTTGGCGAGCTATACACTTCCCCCTTATGACAACATTAACGGCTTCCCAGATCATGGATGGTGAGTCTACAGAACCCAGGTTAAAGGAAAAATATTCAATGATATTGGTTTTAATTTCTGCTTGAAAGTTGAAACACTGGATCAAGCAAAGTGTGGGGGGGAAGCCTCCATGTGAACTCACGTTTAATTGAGGTGGGGAAGGCCACTCTGAAGGTACAGGGGGAATGATCGGAAAAAGTACGTGGTAAGTGCTGCGCATCTGGTATCCACATCGATATGTCTCCTAAAACTAACCAACGGTCTAGCCTAGACCAGGAGTTGTATTGTGATGAGACATATGTACCCTCCCGCTTGTGTGGGTTCAAGTGCCTCCATATGTCAACTAGGTGATAGTCGGAGATAATTGAATTGAGCGTATGACTAGAACGAGGATGTAAAACTCGTGTTGAGCCTAGTCTGTCCAATTCGTCACACAGAATAGCATTGAAATCGCCCCCCCAGATAACAGTATCACACCCCATAGCTACAACTCTTGCCCAAACATCATAGAAAAAATCTGGATCATCGGCATTCGGTCCGTATACTGCGATCAAGACTACGTGTGTGCCACCCAAAGTACCTTTCAATATAATAAATCTCCCTTCTGTGTCAATATGTGATTGTGTCTGTGTCCAATCAATTCCATTGCGTATTAGAATAGACGCTCCTCTCGCATAATTAGAGTAGGTAGAAGAGTGGTATTCTCCCCAGCGCTTATGTTTCAGCTTATTCCAGTCGGCTGCTTGTAAGTGAGTCTCCTGTAGGAAACACATGTCTATCTGTTGTCTGACTAGGAAGGCGTGTACAAGCCGAGCCTTTCTGTAATTGTTGAGCCCTCGGACGTTACATGTCAAGAAGTTATAGTGTGACATCTAGTTGATTAACGATATACTGAAAGTAGACTATAGATGATTCTAGACGTCTCAGCTTGAGCCTTAAGAGTGTCCGAAGTGACAGAGCCGTGAAGAGTGTGCCCCAATCGTCATAGTGCGTGCTCAGAGAGTGTATTATGGTGTGAATCTCTTGCTCGTGTCAGGATTCTCTGTGTGTGTGCTTCTGCAAAAACCAAGAACAATATTTAACTTCCCCTCTACCCCCCACCCACTCCAACCCCCCAAATAGGTTGAGTACATTTCCCCACCCTCTACCCACCCCGACCCAGAAAATGAAAAACATTGCTAATGAACTCAGGGAGATCTCCCGGGGGTCATGGAGTCGCCGGCGTATGACCCAACCAGATGGAATGGTGGCCGAGCATCAGATAATGGCTATATGGAGGTAAATCTGGATTCCACTGAGGTTGGTTGTGAAGGAACTCATGACTAGCGTGGCACCCTGCTAAGGATCGCATAAGTAGGGCCATGAGACACCATGTGTAGAATATCAGAATATGATTATTAATCATTGTCACTTAGAGTGGCGTTAGAGACAGTACAGTTTGTTGCAGGTGGATTCTTGTGTGGCAATTGACCAATATGCTTTGCAAATTTCAACGCTGACTTCGCATCAGTAAAGTAATGGGGCATTTCCTCGTGCATGACCTTCAATTTTGCCAGATAGAAGAGTGCATATGTTGCGCCAGACTTCTGAAGGAGACGCTTGGCAGGCCCAAACTCGCGTCTAGCAGCTTGAACGGTGGGCGTGAAGTCTGGGAAAAACGATAAGTGGTTTCCCTGATGAGTGATTGTCCCTTTTTCCCTGGATTTTCATAAAATCACATCCCTGTACCTGTAGTTTAACAGGCGGGCTATGATGGGTCTAGGGGTAGCTCCGCCTGCAGGTCTAGGGGCCAAAGTATGGTGCGCTCTTTACACAATGAACATAGGGGACAAGTCTTGACCAAATAGATCACGCAGAAGATCTTCCATGAACGTCTCCATTTTTGTAATAGCGGTCGTCTCGGGAATACCAAGAACGCAAACGTTATTTCTATGTGAACAAGCTTTGAGATCTTTGTTTTTTGTTTTAATGATGTCCAAGACTTTCTCCATATGTAGTAGGTGTTCTTTCGACTCCACCTGGAAGTCGTGTGCGTCCGACACCCTGTTTTCTAGTTGATCCAAGCGGACTTCGTGGGTGTCCATCCGGTTCTGGACTTGGTCAAGTTGGGAAGAGAGTTTGTCAAGTTTATTATCGATAGCCTTGAGGCTTGATTTAACATCCAGTAGAATACTGCGTAGATCTTCTTCAGGTGGATCTGGGGAACTGCCTGCCAATGATTCTGTGTCTTGGTTAGTTTCAGCATCGTTGGTACGGGTGCTCCGTCTGCTATCGAACGATATTTTTGTTTGTTTAGCATCAGCTTTCCCATCTTCGTGAGCAGCAGGAAATGGAGGGGAGTGTTCAGATGTGAGTGCCACAGTTGTTGTTCGTTACTGCGGTCGATGGATTGACTGCAATAGAGAGCTTGAACGGCCCGGTTGCACTGGAGCGTAGTTGAAAGGGCAAGATCAAATATTGTAGGAGAAGCTATTGGAGGCGGCTTCAGCAGTGCAACCCGCTAGTAAGGGCCACTCCGTCCCTTAGATTCTCAATGGCCGTATCAGGGTTCGATTACTCCGGTGCCTTGAGATGAAGTGGTGTGCTGCATGTACTAGTGGGTTACAGTCAGGTAATTAAACTTGTTGCTGCTGTTTGGGGGATTCGAAATGTAGTTGCCAGGGCTTGGAATAAATGCAAATGGCTAGATGAAAAGGCAGCGCTGTGTGGTGGCCTGCGGCCTGCACCCAGAAGATTGCGGGTGAGCGAGATGAGGCGGAGTCCCCCATGATGTGGCAGCAGGGAGCAGCGTCCGCTGCTGGAGGCAGGTATATAAATGAAGTATGAAGCTTAGTAAGTTAAAGGTGTGACACCAACCTTCAAGGCGCATGAGCAGCGCATGCATGGAATTCCCGAGTTCTGCTGCCGTTGCTCCGGTTGAGTTTCCGCGGACCTCCACGAGGCTCGCAACTGGTAGGTGGGGACTCTACATCTCGCAGCCACAGTACAATGAGCAGCAGGCCTCCTCGACCCAGATGTAAGTGGCTCTGATGTGTTTATGGCATCTGGTGAAATGGGCAACTCCATCTCCGGGGTCTACACGAGATCGGGCCGCTGCACTGAGTTATGCAGGACGCTCAGCTGATCGCCGAGCGTCGAGCACCACGCCTCACCTCGGATGATAGCCTTCGGAACCCCTCAGCTGCAAATCAACTCACATTCACCGCTCATGTCACCAGGGGAGAGCGCAGTGAATCCGGCTCGGATAAATGAAGGCAACGCAGTTGGTGAGTCCACGATTTCCTCACTGCTCGGAGTCGCGCCGATGCAGGGGCTCCGCCTCCAATCGGGTCCCTGGTGCCTCCAGCACCGACGCAAAATCAGCATCCACACCGCACCAGTATCTCTTGATCCAGCATAGAAAGAATCACAAACTTGACCCCCACTGGAATCTGTGATATAGGAGGAGGGGTCATTCCGTATTGCTAGTATAAATGCCGGATTTTGAGCTCGGCCAGCAGAGCACGCTTAGAGAGCGGCCATCTTGCTGCTCAGCTAAGCCACGCCCCCATCAATCAAAATTATGTTTGAACAACAAAATCTCAAAACTGTTGCCTGCATTTTGACCCCAAACAGTAAGGGGACATAATCAGGACAAAGAAAGTTTAATGAGCAAAAGTTTAGTTTATTATTATTATTGAGCAGTGCATAGTATACTAGGAGGAGGAATTCACCTCTGTGCTAAATCCTCTCTCTTGTATAAAAATATTTATACTTTATTCTACAATCGGAAAAAGTACTACTCTCGCTATAGTACCTTATACATACATATGTATCAATCAGCACAGTTAGAGTTCTTGAAAATGGAGCTGGCACTTTAAGTCAACATTACAAGACTGTAATAATATTAAAATCTCTAAAAGCTATTAAGGAAAGAAATCAGTTACCACTTTAAACGTTTTATTACAAAAAAAACAATTTAACAACATTACAAACAACAACTACATTAACAAACTATAACAACAACAAGGGGATTTGAAGAGCCTCTTTTGCCACCCAGCCTGCCAGAAAAAAACTATTAAAGCAGCTATTGCACTCGTTGTGTGATCACTTGAGCACTGAGCATTGTTTCATCTTTAAATTCTTTTTTTGTATATTTTTTCTGTCTGTTGCAATATTAATAGATTATGTTCTTAAAATTGCTCAGTATGCACCTTATTTTGTTTAATTCTTGCTTGTGAATTTCTTATTATTGGCTATTTCAAAATCATGTTTTGATTCCCCTTTACCTGGAACCTCTGTTATGTATTCAGATATATCTTAGTGAGGCATCCCCCCCACGTAACCATGTAAAGGGCTTCTCACTCTGTTTGTCTATCAGTCGCAGTCATCCAGCTAGTCTCAAAATAGTCAGCCAGCACTTCACCTAGTTCTGTTCTATACTCATCTTCTAAGATGGCATCAGGGGTGAGACTCCAGAGGGGGACACAAAGTCCTATCTTCTCCATAGTGTAGTCCAGTAGGAGTGGTATTTATTCTGAGAGAAAACTTGCTAAGTATGGCACCCCACCCTCCCTGTGCACAATCGTCTCAGTAAGCAAAAAATGGTTCAGTCTACTGTTTACATTATGACCCTAGTGTAGCATGAGAATACCCTACCTGTCAGGATGGGTTACCCTTCATACAGCCACACATTTAATGCCTGTCATTGCTTCCCTGAGTGAGGCGGTCATGTTGGGTTTTGTTCACTTTTTGGGGGGTTAGGGTCTGCTTGGCCATCTAAAACACAGTTAGAATCACCCACTTATATGAGATTCATATCCAAGTAGGGGACCAAATCTTCCCTGATTTTTACATAGAAATCTCTATTGTCCATGTTGGGTGCAAAGATGTTTAGCAGGCAGATTTCACAGCCATCCAGCGTGCCATACTACAACACAATACTGCCCTCTATATCAGCTTTGAAGAAGGGTGTCTGGAAGGGGACACTTGGTGCAATCCAGATCGAAACTTCTCTTGCATAGTTTGAGAAATTTGCATAATATAATCCCCCCATTTTCTCCCCAGTTTCTGTTTCTCACCATCTAACAAGTGAGTTTCTTGGAGAAATGCTAATTGGACCCCCTGCCATCTCAGAAACAACTGTACCCTATGTCATTTCTTGAATGTGTTCAACCCCCGGACATTCCAGGTGACCATATTAATTGCAAACATCATCTTATCACAGCTAGGATGATGCTGAGCAACCTTAACATTATCTTCCTTCCCCCCTCCCCTCTGGTAAACACATGCATTTACCAACTGTGTCTCCCACTCATAGTAATCCCAATTCCTATTCCCCCATGCACCTCATAAAGTGTGATACAGTGTAAAGCTTACCTCTCTTTCAACTATTTAAAGCTATAGCACAGAGGTTACAGTAAACTCCCCAGCTCCTGTTGGTGTAGAAACTAGAGATTGAGAGTGGTGTCACTCTAGACTCCCTATTTTATGCACTTAAACCACTAACATTAACAAACCATTAGGTAACTCTGTTTGAGTACAAATACTGTTCCAGTTGCAAATGTGGGCATTGCAAATCATTTAGTGGTAACTGTGGGTACCTGAGTAATCTCCAGTTATCAGAATAGCCCCTACTCCCCAGGAGAGGGAGGAGGGAACAGGGGGCAACCAGCAGTGTCTGTCATCCCAGCCCATAGTCCACGGTCACAAGTGCGGATAAATCCTCGTTGGTGTCGAGCAGTGGAATCCACCATTTCTGATTTTCCATTCCACAGTCATATTTGCCACATTCTGCTCCATCTGGAGAGGATCAGACAGCAACATCAAGGGTTACTCATGTCAGTTGATTTTGGCATGGCAGCCAGTAGTTTCTCTGTTCTTTCAGTTTTAGTTGTTGCCATGACCACCTTTACTAAGGCTCTGGCTTCCTTTCACTCCATCTGTTGCCCTTGGAGGACCAATGTTTGTCCCTACGGACCACCCCTTGAGGCTACGGCATCATCCAGGTGCTCGAATATGTTGTGTTGTTCATGGTCTGCACTCTCCACTCGATGATGGCTGGGGAAGACCTTCTCCCAGGTTTCTATCTAGTTCCATGCCTCTTCCAGTGTCGTAAGGAAGTATGTTTTTTCTCCATGTATAACCTTTAATTTCATAGGTGATAGGAGCATGTAATGCATGCTCATAGAATTAAATTTCTGTTTGACCGCAGTGTAGGACTGTCTGAGGCACTGAACTCTTTGTGTTTAGTCCAGGAATATACAAATTACATGACTATCAAAAGTCAGATCCCTGCCTTGTCTGATCACATTTAGTATTGCATCCTAGTCTTTGTAGCAAAGGATTTTTTCAATTAGTGTTCACAGCAGTATGCTTGGCAGGGGTTTCGGGGCCAGAGCTCTATGAGCTCTTTCAACCAAAAAAGGTCAGAAAGCTCAATCGTGGTTTTTATCCATCGCTCCAGAAACAGCTCTGGAGTCACCCCTCCACTCCCTCAGGGAAGCCCACAAAGCAGAGGTTGCATCATTGTGGGCGTCCCTCAGCATCCTCAACCCTCTCTTCAAACCTTCTGTTGAGTTATGTGAGCCTTCCCACTATCACAGTGAGGGTTTGGATTTCCCCTTGAAGTACTATTGCATCACTCTCAGTGGCTAGGGATCATTCTGCCACTTTTCGCAGATCAACTTGTAGCAGGATAACATTTGAGAGATAGTGTCTATTTTTGTTTCTAGCGCAGAGAGTTTAATGTTTCCATCGTCGCCAGTATGTGGGTGCTTGTTGGGACTAGCAGTTCTCTGCTGGGTTTGTTCGGGTGGCAGCAAACTGGTGCATCTTTATTTTTTGCATAGCTTTGTTTGTTCTATTCTTGCCCATCATTGAGACCCTGAGCTTGAAAGGAAGGATCAGAATCTCAGAGCAATATGGTCCCACAGGCAGCTTGCTCTGACCTCAGGGTCCTCAGCACTGGGTGTGTCACCAGAGGAGCTGCCATGAGCATCCATCAGTCAGCCCATGGGGTCCCCCTTCAGTCAGCAATAGCCAGTCCTCTCACTGTGCCTCCCCATACAGCACATCCTGCCAAGGGCCAGCCCATCCCACAGAAGTGGAAGGTGCCTCAGACCCCCGGGGAAGTCCAGCTGGCATGTTTCTGACTGTGTATTTCTTCTCAATCAGTGTTCCCAGATAGACTCCTTCATTGGCGTCATCTTTTTATGTGGCCCATGCCATGCGGTCGTCTCAGAGCTGCTTCCCACTCGAGCAGCCCCCGCAAGCCATCGGAGCCCTCCTCGTGATCCCCACTGTGTGGCTCTCCCAGGGTTACCCTCCACTCAAGCAATGCTCCAGTAACTGCCAAAGAGGCCAATCCCAAGTGCTCTGGGTCCTTGCAGGAGGCCCAGTTGGTTCAGCTCTGGCAGTCCTCCCCCTCCAAAAAGGTAGGGTCCCCAGACAGTTCCTCACACTGGCCGCCCCTTTCTAAGCAGCTCAATCACATGATCCTCCCATAACCACTGTCCTTCCCTATAATGACTTGGCATATCCCAAGGCTGGTGTCAATCATGGCCCCTGGTGTCCGGAGGCTTCAGAAGACCCCTTGTGCATCAGTGTCGATTGGATGTGTCCAGCGTTTCCTGCAACTGCCCGCTGTGGGTCTCCGCTGGGGCTTCCATATGTTTGAAAGGCACTCCAGCGGTGGCCGCAGTCACCTGTCTCACGGATCAAGCTTCCCTGCCTCACCACCGCTCCCTAAGTCCCTTTCACAGCGGGGTCAGCTTTCAAAGCAGCACCAGCACTTCTTCCTTTTTGGGCTTCTCGTCTCACCTGTTGTTCTTTTGGTTCAGCGCAGCACCATCTTAGGGCCGCTTCCAGGGCATCAGGAATTGCAGTTCGCTTCTTCGTGGCAGGATCTCACAGGCTCAGCTACCTCTCCATATAATCAGCCCTCCCAAGCTTGGGGGTGGGCATTGGTGGCATTCAATTATTGGTAAGTCTTATTTTGTACCCAGTATGCATGCCAGATAACAATGGGGTTCCGGGAGCTTAATGGTTTAGCAGCAGCCACCCATCTTTCCAGACACACTCCCTGTACCAGATAATATTTCATTTTTGTTTGTGGAATTTCTAATAAACTTATTTTTGCTCTTCAGTTTCTTCTTGTCCTTTATACATTTGTTAATATGGCTTTTTTCGCAGGGGCTTGTAACCAGTGCTTATTTGACTGATTGTGTTACCTAATATACTCTCAGCTTTCTCCGCTATCTCCAGAGAATCTGAGGTATGCAAGTCTATGTGGTGGTTGAAGTCTCTTGTATCCCTACAATAAATCTCCTTGGATTGTGACAATTTAATGTTTTGAGATTTTCAATCAAAAGTTGCAACATAATTGGATAATGTGCAGAGTTTATCCATGATGTGAAAATAAGCACAGTTAAATGCTAACTGTGATCAAGTCAATTTTCTTGAAATGTTACTGATTTTGTTGTCCATATTGGAGGTACAGGTGGTCAAAGATTGCAGTAAGTTAACTTTCAACTCCAGTTTGTGTAATTGCCAGGTTTGAGTTTGAAGGCTGCAGTGTTGAGTTGGTAGTGAGTAATAACTTATAGGAGAAGTTATAGAAATGTCATCTACATTCATATTACTATGATATACACAGACAACATTATCAACAAATATTGTTCTTGTTTTTAATATTTTTATAGCAGAATTGTGAATGTGCTTTTGGTACATTTGCCAGAACATTGAAAGATAAACAAGGTTGTTACTTGCGGTTCCAAAATATAGGGGAGAAAGGTTGCTTGGCCTTTTTACTGCTGCTCTTTGACATGGGAAGATTTTAGGGATGAGTCAGAGTTTAATGGATGGCATACTATGTCACAAACGAGACAGCTATCCTGCCTGCCTCATTACAAGTGCTGTATATGCTATGGTATATACAATATGCCAGATGGGAGAATCATCACGTTGTAACTGAGTGCTCAATCAGCCAACCTCTAAATCTGGCCCTTTGGGTAATACTTTACAACTACAATAAAATGAGCTTTTTGAGGGTGTAAAACTGATATTTGACTGTTAGGTCACTAGTAGCCTTTATTGTGAGGGCATTTGTAATTACAAATGCCATGAGTATGTCCAGATGTGGGTCTTGTGCTCACTGTGCCAATGGAACCAAGCTGTATCTGACTCATAAGCCCTACTCAGGGGAAATCTTGTATTGGGTTGCTTGTTTTGGCTCAGGGAGGACCTGGCCTGGAGGTTTGGTATGGACTATTTCTATTGTAGAAAGGTCAAGAATAATTTGGATTTGGTTGGGTCTAAACTGAGGTGGCATGGTGGGTGAAAAATGGTAGACTGGGATACTCCAGAGAGATTGCCAGTGGCTGAGATTAATTCAAGCATTCTATCCATCACCTTATTGTTGTTGTAGGAATCTATATGTGGCACACCTCCATGTACCCCAATAGCAGTCTTGACTTAGCTTAGGTTTGCCTCAGAAAATGATACAATGCTGCAATGCAGACAGGGGACCCAACTGTTCCATATTTTTAGTGCTGACCACCTCCTTCACTACTCAAGAAATACAAGATTTATGGCATACAGACTTTCATTCCCACCCTTAACATAAGGGCGGAAATGCAAATCTAAGCTTAAATGTGTATAGTCCAACAAAGCACTGTACATGTCAATGCTTCTTCCGGGGGTGACACAGGTATAAAGCAAGACCTTTCTGACATCAGCAGGCACCCATTACCATGCCCACATGGTTTATGAGAGCCAATATGTAACTGAGCGTTGAGTCTACTACTTTGTTATGTAGGGTAGAAAATTATGGCACAGCATATCCACTTCCTGCTCTCACCTGCTCCTTTCTGGAGGTCCTGATCATACATCAGTAACTGTAAGCTGAGAAACTACATTTTCAAGGGGAAAACTGTACTTTGTGAATTATTTGCTATAGCTCACTTAATCAAGACATTTTTGTCTTATACTTCCATTGATATTAACACCAGTTCAGATCAATTATCCATGATGTTCACAAATGTTAACATATGTGGAGCAATAACTTTCACTACATTTGTCATAGAAGAGAACATTAGAGGTCATTTCCCTGCAGAAATGTAACATGTGTAAGTTTGCTTACATGGTTGTCAATGTGGGCAGCTTTTTTAATAAACCTGATGCCTTCTTTCTACATAGTGCTCATACAAATTCCAAAGAACCCTATATTGGCCATGTTCACTTGTTGTATGTGACACATTTAAAAAGTAGATGCAACAAATCATCTCGTATTGACACACATACACAAGAAAATATGAGATACCTCTCCTTCTCAGAAACCCATATGTAACACATCAGGCCATCTCAGATGATACTATAGGCCTTGTTACAAGTTTGGCGGTCTGATCGCCATAGAACTGCATCTGCCCCCACCCAGCAACCCACGGCGCTGGCGGTTCAAAGACAGCTGTATTACGAGTTGACTACGAGGCTGGCGGTGTAGAGATGGGAATCTTGCGGTGGTGGTGAGTAAGTATTCCAAATATATTGATGCCTATGTGTGGATTTCACCTGCATATGTGTGGGATGCACACATATGCATGATATATGAAGAAAAATACCATATACCCATTACCGGGGTTCAGCCCATATGTGGACAGTCCTGGCAATGGGTATATGGTACGAAATAGACTCACCTGTATATCGCTGCACACAGGGTCATAATCCTCAGGGTGAAGATCCTGCTGTGAAGGGGAGACCTGGAGACAGGTATCCAAGTCAGAATCTGCCTGGAAGAAGAAGGAAGGGGTGATTACCTCCCCCAAAACCTTTGTCACTGGTCAACAGCCATGGTCCGCTTGTGGATCAGGCAACTCGTAATACGCACGGCGGTGCATTACCCCGTACCACCCTATGGTGGCTGCCTTTCCCTGATTGTGAACCCAGCAGTCTGCAAACGGTCTCATGGGTCCACCAACGGTCTTCCCAAAGCCAATCCAACAACTCGTACTACGGCAGTCAGACCGCCGAGCTCTCTACCCGGACCACAACGGCCGATACGTTGGTCCATGGGACTGCCAAACTCGTAAAAAGGCCCTATATCTTGACAACATGCATATAATCAAGATTGCATTTGAAAGTATATCTAAAAAGCATTCTTTTTTCTAATGTATCCAAAAATGATTGCATTTTAGGTGACCCCAGGGTAAATAAATGCTTCATTGTATTTAATTATCCTGCTTGCTCCTGATGCTAGAACCTATTGTGCATTCTTCTTTTCAAGGCATCTTTGAACTCTTTGTTTTTAAGTGTGTAGATTATGGGGTTGCAGAATGGGGCCATTCCAGTGTAGAACAAGAAGAACTTTTTGCTCTCACTCACTGAGTACATGGAGACTGGTTTGAAGAAGACAAACATGATGACTCCGTAAAAAAAAATTACCACTGTGAGGTGAGAGGCACAGGTGGAGAAGGCCTTGGATCTCTGAGTGTTACTCTGGATTTTCAGGATGGCTGAGATAATTTTGATGTATGAAGTTATAATTAAAATCCATGAGAATATCACCACTAGCGCATCCATGATAAAAGTCATTTTTTCAATGGTACGAGTGCTGGTGCAGGAAAGTTTCAGCAGGGCGATGACTTCACAGAAGAAATGGTTAATTTCACGAGTCTTACAGAAGGTCAATCTGGTTACAAGAACAATATAAAGTATTGGTGCCAAGAAGCCAAGGATCCAGGCCCCGCTGGCCATACGCAGACACACAGACTTATTCATGATCAGTGTGTACTGCAAAGGTTTACAGATGGCTGCATAGCGATCAAAAGACATGATGGTCAGCAGAAACATTTCTACTGCAATCATGGCAAATAAAAAGTACACCTGCAGCAGGCATTGCAGAAAAGTGATGTTTCTTTTGGAAGGAAAGGAGCTCGCCAGCATTTGAGGATAAGTGACAGAAGTGTAAGAGATGTCTAGAAAAGACAGGTTTTGAAGGAAAAAATACATGGGAGTTTGGAGTTGTGAGTCTGAGTGAATAACAGCTATAACAGTAAGGTTACCTGAAATGCTCATAAGGTACAAGAGCAGAAATCCAATAAAGATGAGAATTTGGAATTTCAGAAAATCAGAGAAACCCACAAGAATAAATTCTGTCCATAAAGTTTGATTTTCATTTCCCATCTATAATGAAAAATAACAGTAAGTGATACAATGTTTAGAATCATGTGAAAGTGTACATATGTTTAAAACAAATGAAGAGAAGACATTGTAACCGTTTGCTATTAGTTTGTACATTTGCAACTTTACTTTTTAAACTTTGCACGTTTTTCACTATGCACAGCTCTCAAAATTAAAATACATTGCGGGGTCTGAGTGGACTTTAAGGACAACAACTGGTCTGCATTGTCCAAGAGAAGTTTTGCATCAAAATGCCGAAAACTGGCACACTTTCGAACCACCCCTTACCACCTCTTGTGGTTTGTAAGTTTGTGCTGGTCTACGAGTGAGAAAGCTCTGCTATGGCGAAGTTCACTAGAGTCGAAAAATCATCAACCATCTAGTTTGATTTGCTTGAATTTAAAGGGGATACTCTTTTTTTGCTTTCCTCTTTGTTGCATTTAGTTATGGTGGGTTATCTTGAGGTACTTTGTCATGCCCTTTGTAGAACCTGCAACTTGGCAGTAAAACAAAGAGACACTTTAAAAGCATATTACTTGAGAATTGACTCACTTGAGGAGGCATAAAGGCACATGTTCATGAAAACAATTAGGGCAAGTATGGAAGGTTAATGTGAGGTCAAGTGATAGGCTTGGTAGGAGAAATGTACTGTTAACTTCTTGTAGAATTAATTGGCGATATTTTCCTTGGTATAGAGGAAGAAAAAGAATGTTCAATCTACATTTTCCCACTTTTCCCCAAAGTTTCTGATGTGATTTGGTGGATGGACATTAAAGTCTGACCTTCATCTCAGAATCTGTTGTGAGTGCAGTTTTGAAAAAAGGTAAATGGATATAATTAAAGATACATGGAAGGGCAGCCAAGCTTCTGGGGTGGTGAAGGTCCCACCTCTGTCAACCAAGTGGATGGCTGCCAACATATCTGAAGTTCCCCAGATGTTTGTTGAGACATTTTCACTGAAAATGCTAAAGCACAGCAGTAATAATCCTGGCAATAAAATCAATGTTGGTTTGGACACCATGCATACCAAACAAACATAATAGAAAATGGTAACTGGACAAAGCTAAACCTTTGTGTAATGCATTTTAAGATAATATGCATTGAGTAGATTGTATGATGTGGTGTGTATATGAGCTTCCTTACCTGTACGCAAAATATATACCTTTAGACTCATTTCTTCCACCTGCATAGGGTATCTGATTACATTACTAGGAAAGGCCTTTGTAAGTAGAGTGCAGCGTGAAGAATTGAATGATAGTAAAGAGAGATTTATTTGCATTTTTGTTTGAGCCTATTTTTGTTAGCTGTACTATTCTGCACACTTTACCCCTGCCAACACTTGATAAAGTTCTGGTGCTCCTCCTTTCAACATGATGAAACTGTTATACATCTAATTGGCATATTAAACTTGCCTATACGGCCCTAGTAAATGGTAACAAGGTGTAATCAGGACCTGTAAGTTAAATGTCACAAATGGACTTCAGCGCCCATTGTGCTAGCCGCTATAGTGACCATGTAAACATGTCTGCAAGCCTACCACTAGTAGCTTAGCTAACCCCTTTTGTCAGGCCTATGACCTCCTTTTAATAAGAACTCTCAGCCTTAGGGTGGTGTTCCCTCAGACTTTTGCCTTCACTCTCATTTTCTGAATTCATTTTCGCTGGCATTAGGTTTATGTGCACTTTACAACTGCTAATCAGCGTTAAAGCTCTTGTGCTCACTTCCTAAAACATGGTAAAATTAGCTTACACCTGATTGCCATATTTTATTACTTATAAGTCCCTAGTAAAGTGGTATACCTTATACCCAGGGCCGGTAAATGTAATGTTTGTAGTGAGCCTGCAAGAACATATTGTGCCACTCACTTAAGTAGACCCTTAAATCTTGTGAGAGGCCTGCCATTGTAGCCTGTCTGCAGTTTTAAACTGTAAATTCAAGGGTAATGGAACAAAGAGATGCCAAGGAATAATGAATGTAAGAAGCAGAGACAGAAATCAACACTTCTCTCCATAGAAGGAAGAATTGAAGATGGAAACAAGAAAGTGATCACTGAAGCTTCATCAAGAGAAGAATAAATATAAGCAGAGCACTAGCATTGTTTAGCTTTCAACATCAACGAGAAGACAGATGTGCCAGGAGAGGTACATTTGGCTCAAGAGTGCACAGTTATGGAAGTCCGGACAGTGGCCAGGGTCAATAACCCTGGACAATTTTTTAATTATTCCAGAGACTTCCTTCCACAGATTCCTCCTGGAGGTAAAGACTCTTCATTTAAGCTTTTTAATTTTAACTTGATGGAATATAACTACGATTGTACTAATTGTAAGCTTTCTTTCTCACTCGAGGAGTCTTGTTGGAAATTGTTTCCCTCTAAGCCCGGCTGCACCCGCGGTAAAGAACTAGTACAACTATAGAACTAAGCTGCCATCCTGCTGAACACAAGATCTGCTATAAAACACAAGTATGAGATCTTTCAATATCTGGACTCACATAGCCCAGATATCTGCTTCTTAACCTAAACATGGTCTGATAATTCATCAGACCCGGATATAGTAGCCGCCCTTTCACTAGGATATGTTGCTTCCATGTTGGACAGGGTGGGGCAAAGGGGAGGGAGGCTGACTCTTATTAATAAAACCAACTTAGAGATTAAATAGGAACCTTTTGAGTTAACCGAGGCAGAGGAACTCGCTCTGAATTGCAAAGTGGATGACCATACTAGGTTTCATTGCCTCCTGACTTACTGACCACCAGGCCCTAAAATAAAATTATTGGAACCTATATGCAAACTGTTAGACAATTGTATCCATTTCGCACATTTTACTATCTTAGGCAATTTAAATTTTCACTTGGATGAGGTCAATAACAATGATGTAAGGCAACTAATTGATAATATGTTAAATCTGCATCTTACATTATTAATCACATTCCCAACGCACTTTGCAGGGCATACTCTGGATGCAGTCTGCTCTAATTATCCGGGACTTTCAATTGAATGCATTCTGCTAGTCACATGGTCAGATCATCCGCTGATCAAATTTATCATTCAGGCTCCTTCCTCCAAGCAGAAGTGAGGGGGCAGAGGGATAGATAAAAAATGTCCAGCTTGGAATAAATTGGACAGACATGAACTAGCAGCGACTCTGGAATCAACTCCCCCTGAAATGATAGGCGAGGTTAATGCATTAGCAATTAGGTTTTCCATATGGATTGAGGAAGCAGCAACTGACCTGGCACCTCTTAAACAAGTTAGAAATCACAGAGCTCTTCCCACAGCTGGATGGTACTCAACTTGGCTTAAGGAGCTAAAGAGACTGTGCAGGAGACAAGAAACAAAATGGAGGAATAGTTATCTAGCGGCGGAGAAAGTAAAATATAAGGAGCTCTTATCTGAATATAAATCTGAAATAGCCACAAAGACAAAATTACTTACAGAAAAGATAAAAAATGCCAGCAGTTCCCCAAAGGAACTTTTCAGGACAATCAAATTGCTCTCCTGCTCTCTGAATGCAAGCATTTGAATCCCTAATCAAATCTTCTGTGACAATCTAGCATTTGTTTTAAGAACAAGGTCAAAGAAGTCTATAGGTTATTTAAAACTGTAAATAAGGAAAAGGCCCTAAGCACGAGAACTGGTGGTTCCAACTGATAACATCCCAACCTTAAGTAATTTTCCCCACTGACAGTAGATGAGGTGGTTCGGATGATCAAACTTACCAAATCTGGGGCCCCATCTGATCCTTGTCCAGTAAATCTTTCATGACATGGTTAATATCTTAGCCAATATCTTAGCCACCCCCCACTCAGAACCTTATTGAACAACATTTCAGTCTCTAGTGTTTCCCTTCAGAATAGTGTTTATTTTTCCTTTATTAAAAAAAGATACACTTGACCCTAGCATATTGAAAAATTATCGCCCTATTTCCAGACTCCCAGTTCCAGCAAACATTATTGAAAAACACCTCAATGTGGCTCTTTCTAACTTTCTGCAGCAAAACGAGATCTTGGATGGATCACAATTTGGTTTCAGTAAGTCTATCAGCACAGAATCAATCCTAGTGGTAGTAACTGAAGAAATTTGCGAAATAAAGGATGGAGGGGGAAAGTCTGCATTGGTCCATCTGGACCTATCTGTAGCCTTTGACACAGTAAGTCACCAAATTTTTAAGCAACGGCTCATTGAGATAGGAATTAAGGACAACGCACTTGTTCTTTTGGCTTCATTTTTCAGCAACAGAATGCAATCTGTCTCATGTGGAGATTTCACATCTAATACTTTTTCGCTGCAGTGTGGGGTCCCACAGGGCTCCTCATTAAGCCTCACACTGTTAAACATATATGCTGCCCCATTAGCCACATTGATTAGATCCTTTTGTTTTCATACAATATCATAAGTGGATGATACGCAACTGATAATCTCCATTCACACCAATATAGATGAGGTAGCCATGAGATTCAGAACTGTATGTCAATGCCTGAAACTGAACTCCGATAAAATGGAGGTGCTCCTTTTTGGGGCAGATTTGTCCTTTTGGAATCCTTTGTGGTGGCCTGCACCTCTTGGCCCGTTACCCACCTCAGTCTCCAAAGTACAAATTCTTGGAGTGATTTTTGACTCAAAACTCACTTTTAATGAGTAGACTAACCAGTTGATTTCTTCTTGCTTTTATAATTTGAAAATACTGAAAATGGTCCTTCCTTTCATCCCCCTGACTTACAGACAATGGTGGTGGTCTCTATTGTACTCTCACAATTAGACTACTGCCATGCCATTTATTTATGCATGCAATAAGGGCTGATAATAATGATTCAGAAACAGCAAAATGCAGATGCTCAGCTCTTGGAAAACATGAAGGAAAATGAATCGGTGTCTAAGGTTCTCAAGGAGCTACACTGGTTGCCGATCAAGCAGAGTTGCTTTTAAATCATGGTGTATGGTGCACAAAGCCCGGCATGGAACGGGCCCGGCATATCAGAGGGAAAACATGTCATGGTACACCCCTAAAAGAAGTTTGAGATCTACCCATTCTATGACCATGGTAGTCCCTAAGATTCGTAAAGCCAACTGGGGAGGCAGACCATTTTGTCATGCCACTTCCATTCTTTGGAACCAAGTGCCTCTACATTTAAGATCACAGATAAATCATATGATCTTTATAAAGCAGTAAAAACTTGGCTTTTTGCACCGGCCTAAATAATTCTTTTATTTACTTTGGTCATTTGCGACAGTAGGAAGTGCAAACATCAGCATCAAGGCAACTTAGGGTATATGTCGCACTTTCCAAATTTAAATCAAATCAACTGTCAAGCAAATGTCCACATGCACAATAAATATGCTATGATTTCATAGCTGATGTCTCTGGTCTTGATGTCCTTGCATGAATGTTTGTGCTCTTTGTCTCTGACATGAGAAGTGCTGTTGTCTTTGGCCTACCCAGTGAGACTGTCAATGCAAGATTCTCACTCCAATGATGTTATACAGACCACGCATGTCTTTCTCAAATGTAGGTAAACTATGTAGATGTGCATTCCCCTTCTACTGAGACTTGGTCTGCCATCCACGTAACACCTGCGCTGTATTTCAAGTGGTAGCCACACTATGTGGAGCACATATTCCGTGAGACAAATTTGCATGGTAGTGTGTCCTGTGTTTTTCCATGTTCTAGTGCCTGTCAGGTGGTTGTCAGTGATAGAGCTCAGATTTCACCTATAAAATGTATGCATTATTATATGACAAAAAGCTGCAGACAGCATTTCTAAAATGGCACGCAGATTTTGGTGCATGCAAATGAAAACATGAAAGTGGTCTGCAAATGAAATCATGTAAAACAATGCTCATTTAATTAATCATGGTAGTTTTAATGTGTAGTTTAGATTTAACCTCATTATAGAAATATATATTTAATTTAGATTAATTTAGAAAAAGTATCTTGAACTAGCATATTTGTGCTGAATTAACACGCATTTTTGCGGTGTAGAAAACCACGTGATTTCAGTTTGCTTTAGTAGACTCAGCTTACTGCAGTTTTTGCCCTTGACGATTAGAATGGAATGTGCTCCTCTTCCCTACCAACTTTCAATGAAAGGGCTTTGTTAATAAATCACGCCCTCCTGTTTCCGTCTCTTCGACCTTCACTATGTTGCATATTTTTTTGTAGCCTGTTTAAAAAGTGGAGTGAAGAGAAAAACTGACAATTAATACTTTTTGTTACAGAAAAATGTAATTGTTTTTAAAATGTAAAAGGATGTGAAGTCATGTAATGAGGAACACGCCTGATTAATGACGTATCCAGTCAGCCCATGGGGAGACGATGTGTCTTGAAGTTCTGATTGGACCAGCTACGAGGACCAAGCACGTGGGCTTTTGCTTGAAATATGGCTTACAAGTAGGAGGGGTGGCTTTTTGCTCATTTTTTTCTGAGGGCCAGGCCCAGCTTCTGTGCTGGACACAGAGACGGGAAGGAGAGAGAAGGAGGGGCTGCATCTGTGGGGGCTATTTTGCAGCTCCTGAGACAGAGAGACAGACCAGCACAGTGAGGAAGCGAGGGAGAGCTGAGAGGATCAGAACAGGTTTAGATTTTAGGTGCTAAGCTTTAAATTTCATGCTTTGACTAACTGCTTTTGAAAAGATGTATTTGTCCTATGCATTTATTTCTCTTTATGGGAGATTTTTGCCATTATTAATTATTGATTAGCTTTGCAAGACTCACTCTATTCTTAGAAACTCTTTAAGAGTTTCTGACTGACAATTTTGCTCCACATTTTCTTCCTACATGGAATGCCTCGTATGCATTGCAGACTGTAATATGTTCTGTATTAATGCTATTTTTCCAATTCTGTAACCTGATTGATATTTGACTAATGAATAAAGAGTCAGAGAACCTTAACTTTTGACTAGAAAATAAAACCCTTTAAAATACTCACAACTCTCTTTATTGGCTTAAATATTAATTGCATTTTTGATTTTTCATGTTTATATAAAGTCTCCTGAAGGTAATACATGGTGTCAAGGGCCCAACATCTTCACAGCGGTAAATAGAGGTAAATGAGGTTTTGCATTGAGAAATTAACGTGAAATTACCGCTGCATCATCAGAATGTGGTTTAGCATGTGTAACACTATCACTTAGCTGTGTTCTCTGGAAAGGCTGTTAAGGCCACAAGACCTAGAACATAGCTGTGTCCTTCATGTTTCTGGTAGGGCTTAACTAGGGGTTATCCTTCAGTCTAATGCTGAATCTACACATCCATTCAAAATAAATGCATTTTCTCATAATAAGTTGCTGTGAATTATGAATTTCTCTGAATCTAGTCTGCATCCTTGTGTGTATCTTGTTATTTATAACCTATAGAAACCCCATGAAACAATACAACTGGCATTTGCAGTGTACATTCAGCATTGAAGTGAATGTCATTACATTACAAGTAATAATTCTCTCTATTTAAAGCTGAGTGAGATGAGAAGTTTATCATGGCAAAAAGGGCATCGTTGCGGACCCATATGTTGGGCGACTATGCGTTTACATCAATCATGGTGAATGCTGGCCTTGTTATGACATGCCTTTTGAGATGTCATGGAATGGTCAAACATCTTCTTTGCTGCCATTTATGCTGAGCTTTATAGGAGGGACCAGTGTCCAGTCTGTTCTGTGGGTCTGGTGCAGCTTGGCTTGTAAGACGAGGAGAACACCATGTTAGATGTGCACGTAGAGTTCTGCTAATTTAAATCCTTCAATCAGACATGAATAATATTCTTTATTTCAATTAATGCTTGGAATTGATTCTAGTCAGTCTTAGTCTTTTCAATGGGAAAACAGATTTGAACACATTATTTCCCTGGATTTCATTAGGTGTATTTAACAAACACGGGGCCCGATTCACAAAAGTAATCTGAGACAAAATCCTAAGTTTACGACTTTCGGTATTCAAAAAGGGCATTTAGGAGTAGTAAAGTTAGGATTCCTAACTTTACTACTCCTAAATGCCTTTTGCGAATACCAAAAGTCACAAAGTTAAGATTTTGTCTCAGTTAAATTTAAGTTTTGGTCTTAAGAGAAACCATACTAGGTTTCATTGCCTCCAGATTTACTGACCACCAGGCCCTAAAATAAAATTATTGGAAGCTATATGCGAACTGTTGGAAAGATTTCTACATTCGGACTCTTTTTTGGAAGACAAAAATCTCCAGCGGGACAACACTACAGGCTGTAGCCAACAAGGGCTCACAAGGCCAGATACCTCTTCTCAGAGGAGTCACTGAACAGGATTTGCTGCTGAGGAGACGAATGTAGGGGGAGCTGCCATGAAGTCAAAAAGCAGGTTAGTCCTGGTCCCCTCTCCATTCTCGGAGCGCTTTTTAGCCAAAAACCTTCTAATTCCCAAGTTTTGGATTTTGGCTATCTCTGCACTTTTAGCACCACTTGAAATGGTCAAGGACTGGAGGGGCACCATTTGGAGGGTCAGGACTTACTCAGACTGGGTCCAGGTGCAGATTCAAGATGGTTGGAGAATTGTCTGCTCCTGAGGCTCTGATCAGGAGGGCATCCAACCAACCCTTGGAGTCACTCTGGTAGTCCTGGGTCCAAAAAGTGGAACAGGGCTCAAGCAGCAGGGCAGACCTCTGAGGTTCATGACAGGTATCAGGCAACAGAGCAGTCCTGTGGCACAGGAGCAGACTGCAGGCACCAACTAGGGCATGTAAAACTTCAAAGTACATGTCCAACTTTTTAGTTAAAATGCACCCTGCCCATTGGGCTGTAAAGGACCTACCTTAGAGTTGACCTATATGTAATAAAAGGAGGGTTGAGGGCTTCGGAAGGGGGATTTTGCCAAGTCGAATGGCAGTTCAAAGCTGCCAGCAGGCTGCAATGGCAGGCCTGAGACATGTTTTAAGGGGCTACTTAAGTGGGTGGCACAATAAGTACTGCAGGCCCACTAGTAAGATTATTTTACCAGCCCTAGGTATATGGTATAACACTTTCCTAGGGACTTCTAAGTGAAATAAATATGCTGATCTGGAATAAACCAATTAATTTTACCAGGTTTTAGGGAGTGAGCACAAGCTCTTCAGCACTGGTTAGTAATAATAGCAGCAAAAATGAATAAAAAAGTAGGAGGGTGAAGGCAAAATGTTTGGGGGAAGACCACCCTAAGGCTGATAGGTCTAACGGACACCAAAACAAAAAAAAATCAGTTAGGAGAAGTGGCAATAAGAATTTTAAAATCATTAAATAAAAGTAACGCCAAAAAGCATTATGCGCTAACAATTGTCATCTTGTTTGCACTTGACCTGGACCCAGACTCATATTATGGCCAATCACAATGGAGCGTGGATCGGCTATAGAAACCAGGTTCAACCCAATTGAATGTTTTACTTTAGGACTTAAGGCCCGATGTCTCTCTTGGCGGTTGGGCCATCAGTCCTCCACAATGGAGGTTTCAATCCATCTGTTGTCAAGCTAGTGGAGCTTCTCCCATCCAATTTGTACATGGGAAAGGAGAATAACTGTCACTCTTGATGGAGGTACTACCATGCGAACAGTGGTTCTCCTCCATCTGCGGCATAAAATTGTCTACCGTACGGCAATACTCCGTCTCCATTGTAGTGGTGGTGGACCGCTCACCAAATTTATATATTTCCATATATTGGCAGCCTTGCAGAAGTACACTGCCGGAGTTATTATGTCTTGTACCTTTTTTGGCTTACTGAGTCAGACGCATATATCACATTCCTGAGATGAATGGGCAAAGTAATGGCACCTAGGCAGCACACTATAAAACACACCCCATTCTATACCATGTTCCATTGCCTTTCTTATTTCTCAACAGACATGAGGTGCTTTGTTGCCTTTTCCTATATCTGGGATTTTTGTTTAATTATCAACTACTTTTCTCTGTATTTTTAAATTTTATTGTAACATCTGTATTATGTTGAGAAAAAAGAACCCCAGATTTTCAGACACAGTATTAACAGTCATGGTGAATGAGATAATTAGGATCAGGCCCAGAACCCAGAAAAGGCATATGAGGGAGAGAATTGCACCCAAAAAATTATGTATCAAACAACAGGTCCTCAAATGAGGAAATGAGGAAGCACTGGAATGATTTCCAGTGGAGAGTATGATCCCTAGCCTCTAAAGCCCACCTAGAGGCCCATCAGACTGAGTGCGGTTCACCCAGACTCCTGAATCTCTTGTCCTGGGAGGAGAAGGTGTATGGATTCCTACACACCGAAGGATTTGCAGGAATCCCTGGTAGATTTGAGACTGATACAGTACAATCACTGCATGTCATACAACAAATGTGTTTTCATTATCATTATCCAACTCCATTTAACATATTTCCCTTTTTTAAAGGTCTATTTGGACCTAAATTTAAGAATAATTATTTTTTAATGTTTTGAAAGTTCCTTTATTCACACTCTAGTATGTTCAATCTTATAGTACCCATTTTTCTTCCCAGAATGTAATCTGAACACCCATATCTATGTTTCTCTTTATGTTTGTTCTGAAAACAAGAAATCACTTAAGGCCTGATTCACAAACGCAATCAGAGACAAAAGTCTAACTTTACAACTTTTGGTATTCTCAGAGGTCATTTATGAGTTGAATATTTACGTTCGAAGTCGGGCCGGAATCTCCATCTCGGATCATACTCTCCGACTTGGGCCGTACTGTCTGGCTCGGGCTGGAATCTGTTATGCATGTTATATTACACTTTCATTATACTATATGTTGCACTGATTACAGATCCAGACCAGTGTGATAATCAATCATCTAAACATCTATGGACCAACTTTATAGAGTCTTCATGCAGAAACCTGTGTTACTTTTATCTATTGTCACACACTCCCCATTGTACATATTTGTACTCTGTGCAGACAGCAGCACCAAGATCCATCCCATGGCTATGGTGGATTTGGAATGGGGAGGTGTAACAGGCCCTACAAAGGTAGTTGTGTCTCCTGTACTCCCAGTACAGTGTTTACTGAGAAATGATCTTGAAGCACCTGAGTAGTCAGAGGTGAAGAGAAGGCTCCATATCAGTATATTGGAGCTCCCTGAGTGGGTCTGTATTGTATGCAGCTTACAGATTATCCAGAAGGAAAAGGCTGTATGCTTGGACCCTGGGACAATGGGCCAAGCATCCCATGACAATGGCAATGGGGCTGGTGAGCCAACCCAGGGAACTTCAGAGGTGCAGTAGGAATTTGACCTTAAGGGGGGGGGTGATTTGGCCTCTGAGGAAGGGACTCCATCCCTGCCAGAGCTGTCTGACTTTGCAGAACTGACAAGAGCCGGTGGCAGAGATTGTGCAGGTGGAGCAGTGAATCACGTGAATCGCTGACGTCAGACACCAGTTTCAGTGGATGGAGGACGGAGCGGTGCGAGCCAGGTCGGGTCTAGAGCCCCCAAGTCTGCCAGACCATGGGATCCCCGACTGGGCTTCAAGGTCCTGCTCTGGTACGGGCGACCGCAGGTCTGGGTCTGAGTGTCTGCGATACCGGGGAATAGAGCTGTGGAGGGGAAGGCAGTGACTGCCGGAATTGCTGAGGCCACACCCGTGTTCACGGAAGGCGAGCGTGATTTGGTGAGTGTGCAAACAGCATGTGCTCCTTCCAGCTGTACGGGTATAGCAGCATCTCACCCAGTTGCACAGAGGTGGCCCGTGGGGTGGAGGACTATTACAAACTGTTGCTGCTGCTCTGCCTTTTGCATCTCACCCCGTCCTTTCAGTTGACTAGTTCCAGCAAGTCCCAGCAAAATCAGTCTTCCAGTGTTGTTTTTCCGTACGGGGTGGCGTAGCAAGAGTGACACTGCAGGAGGAGGGGCCAGCGAGAATGCGGAGCAGAGCGGCTAGAGCAATTGGAATACGCCGCATTCACCAGGCTAACTGCCCCCTCGGGGGGGTACTAAGCCGGGCCACATTAGTCCTGAGGCCTGGGTCGGCTGGTCTGTCCCCTGCTCACCAAGTGCACCAATACCCATTCTTTGACAATTAGCCACAGGTCAGCCTCTTCCCTCCTTGTAGTATTGAGTGCAGGAGCCGTAGGTGGCTCCTGCTGAGAGTGAGCCCCGGGTGGCCCGCAGAGGCGGCCCGGCTAGGTCCGGGTGCAGCCTGCAGCCCACCTGGTGTGCCCCACTCATCTGTCATACAGGAGGAGTTGCAAGAGTGGGTTGCAATAAGGCAATAAGGCCGAGTAGAAGAAGAAGTAGGAGTCGGCAATGGCTGTGTGTAGAGGCTGACCCCACTTCTCCACTCCAGCCTATCTCCAGCCAGCAGGTGTGCTGTGCTTGCTTGTTGTCTCACAACCATCGCACCTGGAGAGCCTATTGTTCTGCCTACCGACGGACGTACGGATGTACAGGTTCGGAGGGGGCGCTGGGGCAGAAGGAGCTGAAGCTGCTGATCAAGCAAAAGGAGCAAGGGGCAGGGACAATAGAGGCTCGATGGAGGCACAGTGAGTCAGTGGGAGAGCTAGCGGGGGCAGACTCTTTATATTACCCCCACCCTTTCCCGACCACCTTTGCACACTCTCTCCACTCGATTGCCCTCGATTGCCCTCATCCCACTCAAGGATTATGATAGCACCTACATGTAGGAGAATCTTTAAGACTAAGATATGACCGCAAAGAAATTGTGCTCTGGAAGATTAGTATATATAAGAGCGTGCAAAAACACTAAAGCTAATCCTTTAAGGAACAACTTATTACAAATAAACACCTTGAAAGGTTTTAACTCCATCTCTTCCTTTTTTCCTAAAAAAAGAGGTAAGCTCAAATGGAGGAGGGATGTTGGAGTCCAATCGAGAAACTCATGGAGAGGTTAAAGTAGATCCGGGAAAATCATCTCCAGTAGAACCTACTAACCTATCTACCAAAATGTTATGCCACATTCTGAATCTGGGCCGGATGACTCTTTGCTGGCAAATCTAACCATCCACTCCCTGGCTAACAGAGTTACCCAACCTGAAGAGGTACCTCATCTAGCCCCAAAAGATGGAGACCCTATGATGGAAGATTTCACTCTCCCAGACCTCAACATTAATATAAATTTGTCTCCAAAATTCTCTCCAGCACCAAATTTGGAGTTGTCCAGGCTTCACAATCCTGTTACTTTACTTTCCTTCAATTCACGGGATCTCCCTCAAGGTCGCCCCGTTAAGATGCAGCTGTTTAGTAGTACACCCAGCGGAACAAGTATATTAAATTCAAGGGGATCTGCTTCTCCTAATTTGCTCTCGAGCTTTCACCCCTTAAATAATAATCTAGAGTCAAAACTGCTAATGTCTGAATCTCTAATTTGCCTGGAAAGAGTTTTGTCTTCTATCTTAGCATTAATCGAGAAATCAGTAAGTAACTCTGATTATATCCTGGATTCTCTTTTGGCTCTGACTAAGTTCGTCGACTCTGAGCAAAGTTTTTCGCCTGGTAAAGCCGGCCTACTTTTTTCCTGTAAACCTAATCTTGGTAAGGGGCCTTCTTCTCCTCTATCTTTGGAGGATAACTTCAATCAACTCAAATCTACTCAAACAGGTGCTCTCCCCACATTAAAGGGCAGGACTTTGGCGTTCAGGTTGGTAATCCCTCCTCTAGTAGGAAAAATAAAAATAAATTGAAAGATAAAGTAAACGTAGATATACTTGACAAACTACACCCGTCTTCTCTACAACAGCTCTTTGAACCTGAGAATGCAGCTCCAGTAGCTGTATCTGCATCCTGCCAGCTAGCTAAGAAGGAACAATCAAGTACAATTTGAAAAAGTTTCCCCATCTTTCTAAAAACAGGTGCAAAATCTCCTGAGCATCCCATAGTGGGGGAACTAAAAATTGGTTGTTCTTCTACTAAGGAAAAATATATCAAGAACAAAAGTAACAGTGTTTATAAGAAGAAGAAGAAGGAAAAAAGGGAAAATCGTTGAAGGAGAAATAAAAAAGGGCAAAACGGCTACGCTTCAACCCTAATCTAATTATAAATCCATCATCGAACTCTGATCTGAATGTCATGAAGAAGGAAGATGGTCAAGTAGAAATTAATTTATTGGGACCTCGTTCACCTTTTTTGAATCCTAGTGCTCCAATTCGATCTTCCCTAGTAAGAAGTTATGGCTTTGCCATTGTGTCTTACGCGGACGACACTCAGATCATCGTCTTGGTGAGCAGCTCCGTCATTCAGACAGCATCAAGGTTCTGTGACTGCATGAGCCACATAGCAAAATGGATGACTGACAACTGTTTGAAATTGAATTCCTCAAAGACCGAAGTCCTGTTGCTGGGGAATAATCCATCATTTTGGACAGATAAATGGTGGCAGGCTCAACTTGGCCCCTTACTTAATCCAGTGCATAAGGCCAAAAACCTTGGTGTCATTTTTGACACCATGTTGTCTTTTGAAGCACAAATTAATTTGGTCACTTCTGCTTGTTTTTTTATCATGAAAATACAAAGGAAAATTCCCTCAGCTATACCCTTGGAACTAAGGAAGACGGTAGTGTCAGTGTTGATTTCCTCAAGACTGGACTATTGTAACACCCTTTTCTCTAGTGTATCGAGGCGCAACACAAACAAACTTCAAATGGTCCAGAATGCAGCAGTGAGAATGTTGCTGGGCATTCCTAAATTTGACTCAGTCTCCACTGCCTTGGCTGAGCTACCCTGGCTACCGGTGGCCAAGAGGATACAATTTAAATCACTGTGTATTGCATTTAAATCCCTCAATAATATGGAACCTATACAGCTGAAGAAATTTCTAAAGCCATACATTCCAACTAGAGCCCTTAGATCTGCTGAATTGGGAAACTTAATTGTCCCTAGAGTCAACAAGGTTAGATGGGGAGGAAAGAGTTTTGCGGCAACAACTGCCAGCTTATGAAACGCCCTGCCTACCTCTCTGAAGAGAGACTCCAATCTTCTTAATTTTAGAAAAGGCCTAAAAACATGGCTGTTTATAGCATAAATCCTTTTTGCTTCCTTCCGCTCCATATTTATCAAAGGCAGCACCTAGACACCCCAGGGTATCTGCCGCACTTTACAAATTTCAAAATCAAATCAATCAAATCAAGATGCAACTGTATTAGATCCAAGCGTTTCTTCTATTGTTCGGAGTAACTTGAATGCCAACGCCTCGCTATTTGCCTCCTCTTTAGGTAGTATTGTTATTTATAATCCTATTGAAAATGTTCCTGAGGTAACTTGCCAAGGCATTTACTCACCCTTTGCACCTTATACCTTAGATATTTCTTTTATTTTTGATCATGAACCATATATGAATAGGTCCTTCCTATTGGGTTGCTTTGCCGAAATCCCTGGCCTCCAAATGATCCAGAGTAATGATCTCGTGCTAGTTCAGGTTCAAAAGTATAATAATCCTAGGGGAGCAGGAGTAACGTTTGCATAAAGTTATCTCCCATCTGATAATGTTAAATAGTGATAAATTACGATGCTGTGGTATTGATGTTCTTGTACCTGAAGAAGGGCTAGCCCCAAAAAAAACGATCTATAATCAACAGTTTAATACTTACCTGGATATCCCCATAAGGGGCCAATCCTTCCTGGAAAGAGAGAGTATATTGCAGGTTTCTCTTGGTAAAGAGGGAAGGAGGGTTTCGCTTCTCACAGAGGAAAAGAACCACTATGTAATCCCTGCAGAGGAGGAAGATAAGAAATGGAGTTGGGTAACAGGCGCTCTTAACACAAATAATCCTCAGGCTTAAAATATGGGAATTCTTCCTAGAAAGGGTATTAACTTGATCTCTTGGAACGCAGCCGGCTTAAGCACTAATAGAAATAAACTCTTATTTTTGAAAGAGCAGAGTGTGGACATAATGGGGTCGATTCCGATTCGGGCCGGAAAAAGCACCGACCGACTCGGATCCGGAAAAAATACCGACCGACACGTACCAGTGGCGCCCGACACGCCAAGTACGATGCAAGCCGCGATAAATCCGACCGACACGTCAGGAAACCAAGCCGACCGACCGACCCGCTCGGAAAATAGCAATCCGGCCGGAAAAACACGCGAATCCAACCGACCGACACGCACCCGGAACAAATCCGACCGAATCGTACCCGCCAACTCCAACCTGCAAAGTACGATGCAAGGCGCGAAAAACACGACCGAGTCGGACGGAGGACAAGCCGTACGACCGACACGCATACAAAACCGAGCCGAAGCAACACAATACACCGCGACCGACGCGTACGCAGCATACAAAACTGCACAAACACAGCGTGAACGAAACGGAAAACACCGTACGAGACCAATGCAGGGTCCGACTCGGTCACAAGAACGTTTCCAACATACACAAACAGCACAAAGGAAAAATCAACCAAAAAAAGGCCAAACAAGCAATTACCAAGCCAATAAATACTGGGGGGGTGGGGACAGAGAACAAAGACACACCAACAACTCCACCTATATAAAGGACACAAATCACTACCATGAGCCTTTGCAAATGCCATTCCACTGCCAGCACCCAAGAGAAAGCAACCACACACCCACAGCTCATCCCTCACACAAGCCACACACCAGCAGCACACCAACAAATACCTACCTCACATACACCCAGCACAACACACACCCACACACCCTCACCTGCACACCAACACACACAGCACCCACTATCACCACCCATCACCATGCCCCCCAAGAAGAATCCCAAGTTCCTAGATAGTGAATTGGAAGTCATGGTAGACGAGATCCTCAGGGTGGAGCCACAGCTGTTTGGCACTCTGGTCCAACAGACCCCCATGTCGCAGAAAACCAAGATGTGGGAGAGGATCATCAACAGGGTGAACGCCCAATCACCATGTCGGCGCACAAAGACCGACATCCAGAACAGGTGGTATGACGTGCGCAGGAGGGTCCGGGAGCTGCTCAAGAAAGACTACCACCTGAGCCAATACACCGGCAGTGGCCCTCCTGCCAAGCCAGTATACCTCAGGCCCTGGGAGGAGAAGGTGCGGGCCATCCTTCCGCCAGTGAGCGTATATGGACTAGAGGACATCCCAGAGCCTGGTGAGTACACAACAAATGTACACAATAAACTGCCACAAAACACACACATCACTGTCAAGGGGAGAGTCAAACCATGCACTCATAGCAATTACACAGCAACTAGAACAGAATCATCCCAAAATGTGTATGTCAGTCAGATAAACACAACACATGCCATCAAAAAAGTCACATCCAACTGTGCCAACACATGTACAAACACAACCACAACTACAGCTAGGCAGTGGCACAAATAGAACTAACACACACATCCACACATGTAGCCACCACAACAACACCAACACACAGTGAAGACCACTCAAAGGAAGGAATTCTGTGTATGCTGGCCAAGTCAGTGTAGCCAATAGCATCATGGGAGTCGCACTCACACATATTGCCCCCCCCCACAACTGTCCCATCAACACCACCCTGAACCATGCTCACATCACAGGGAGTGGAGAAGGACTCACAAGATGGCTGACACTGGCTACTGCTGTGGGGAGCACAAGGCTCTGCTGCCAACTGTGCACCAACAAACAGCAGGACACCACTGACTGACATCCTGAGAGACAACTTACACTCCCTGCAATGCAAGCACGTTCCATGGTGGGATATCCGGCTGGCTGGGTGGGAAGGGGGACTTGCAGCACTGACCATAGTCACCAGCACCTCCCCTCACACCCCCCCCCCAACACAAACTCCACAGTACCCACCTGGTAGAATGCAATGCCCTCCATCCTAACACAAGATCCCACAAAGCACCACCACCCTGGGTTATGTTGTGTGAAGCACAGGGACACTCTTGGGACTCTTAGCCAAACAACTGCCAGGACAACACTCCCAGCCATCCTGTCAGCACAGCCAGCCCACCCCACAGGGAAGCAGAGTCAAAAGGAAGGAAGCATGGGCATGCTGGGAAGGGGGTGGAGGCAATAGCATGATGGGAGTCGTAGTCACAGACATTGTTCAGCCTCACAACTGGCCCATCAACACCACCCTGAACCATGCTCACATCACAGGGAGTGGAGAAGGACTCACAAGATGGCTGACACTGGCTACTGCTGTGGGGAGCACAAGGCCCTGCTGCCAACTGTGCACCAACAAACAGCAGGACACCACTGACTGACATCCTGAGAGACAACTTACACTCCCTGCAATGCAAGCACGTTCCATGGTGGGATATCCGGCTGGCTGGGTGGGAAGGGGGACTTGCAGCACTGACCATAGTCACCAGCACCTCCCCTCACCCCCCCCCCAACACAAACTCCACAGTACCCACCTGGTAGAATGCAATGCCCTCCATCCTAACACAAGATCCCACAAAGCACCACCACCCTGGGTTATGTTGTGTGAAGCACAGGGACACTCTTGGGACTCTTAGCCAAACAACTGCCAGGACAACACTCCCAGCCATCCTGTCAGCACAGCCAGCCCACCCCACAGGGAAGCAGAGTCAAAAGGAAGGAAGCATGGGCATGCTGGGAAGGGGGTGGAGGCAATAGCATGATGGGAGTCGTAGTCACAGCTCTACATCCCCCACCACATGGCCCAGCAAGCTCACACTCACGCATGCACATCCCACAGAGAGTAGAAAGGCCCATCAAAGATGTCTGACACTGTTGCTGTGTCGTGGGGAGCACAAGGGCATGCTGGGAACTGCACATCAACCAACAGCAGGACACCACTGACTGACATCCTGAGAGACAACTTCCACTCCCTGCAATGCAAGCACGTTCCATGGTGGGATATCCGGCTGGCTGGGTGGGAAGGGGGACTTGCAGCACTGACCATAGTCACCAGCACCTCCCCTCACACCCCCCCCCAACACAAACTCCACAGTACCCACCTGGTAGAATGCAATGCCCTCCATCCTAACACAAGATCCCACAAAGCACCACCACCCTGGGTTATGTTGTGTGAAGCACAGGGACACTCTTGGGACTCTTAGCCAAACAACTGCCAGGACAACACTCCCAGCCATCCTGTCAGCACAGCCAGCCCACCCCACAGGGAAGCAGAGTCAAAAGGAAGGAAGCATGGGCATGCTGGGAAGGGGGTGGAGGCAATAGCATGATGGGAGTCGTAGTCACAGACATTGCTCAGCCTCACAACTGGCCCATCAACACCACCCTGAACCATGCTCACATCACAGGGAGTGGAGAAGGACTCACAAGATGGCTGACACTGGCTACTGCTGTGGGGAGCACAAGGCCCTGCTGCCAACTGTGCACCAACAAACAGCAGGACACCTCTGACTGACATCCTGAGAGACAACTTACACTCCCTGCAATGCAAGCACGTTCCATGGTGGGATAACTGACTGGGTGGGTGGGTGGGTGGGAAGGAGGTCTGGCTGTCAACCAAACACAATCAATGCAGACCATGTTCACACCCCAGAGAATACATAGAAATGCCCAAATAATGCAGGACAATGTGCCACACCAATATCAACCCCTGACTGTGACGACTTAGGACAATACAATGTACAGGCCCGCACCCCGAGGCACAGTCACAACTGTCAGGTGTGTCAACCACTGATGCCTGCAGAAACATGACATACATTGTTTGTGTCTCCCAAAAACAGGTGATGATAGGGACACAGCAGCAGACGCTGAGGAGTCCCAGTCCCAGGCTCAAGAGGATGCCGAGCTCACTGGCGTCGTACAGCCTCTGTCCTCCTCGGACGATGAAGAACAACCTGGCACATCCGGTGCAAGTCAACATGCTGCACCAGCAGGACCACCAGCTGCAGCACCAGCAGGTCCACCAGCTGCACCCCCTGCACCCACCCCTCCAACGACTGTCACCACGAATACCATCCCTGCCGACATGGACAGAATAAGGAACAACACCAGCGCAGTGACCCTGGACCAACCTGGGGCCATGGACACCACCACCACCACCAACCCCCAAGGTGGACCAGGGTTATCTGTGCGTGCAACTGCACACACTGCACATGTCAGCAGGGGTGGTGGGAGGGGTGGGAGACAGAGGTCGCTGCTTGCAGACGTTGCTGGTGTGCATGAAGACCCACAACTGGTACGCATAGCTGATGCGTACCAGTCCAGCACCGGAGAGCTCAGCCAGGTAGTGGGGCTCCTCAGAGACATCAAACAGCAGCAGGCTGCCCATCATGCCCGCTTGGACTCCCACATGTCCCATGTGGAGTCACACATGTCACGTGTGGACTCCCACATGTCACGTGTGGACTCCCACATGACCCGCGTGGAGTCCAAGTGGGATGTACTACATGAGATGACGGCGGTGCACAGGGACATTTTACAATGCCTCCGCCAGATGAACAGCAACCAGTCCACACCTCCCTGTGTGCCAACAACATCTGGTACCGAACAAACTGCAACTGCCACAGGGAGGGAGGAGGACTCTGGCGGAGAGTCCCCTGCACCGCAGCAGCCTGCACTTGAGGGCCCCCCCCAAGAAGAGGGGTCGTCCGAGGAGGGGAAAGTGAGAGGCTGATGGCCAAGCGCAACTCCCAGGAAGCCTGAACCTGTTCTGGATTTTCGCCTTTGTGCACAGACTGTTCACCCTGTTGATGGCAACACTACTCCCACACATTGCATGGGGAGTACAAGTTGGAACAATGTGTCAGACAACTGTGGCCCCGATACTGGGGATCCTGTCTACCTGGACTTTCTATTCATCTAGGAACTTGGGATTGCAAGATTCATGTACAGCACAATCCATCCTATGCACTATTATCACAGATGTATCACAATAAACACAATAATACACCATACTTGCCTCTGTCGTGATTCCAACGTGGGTACTGTTATGGGGATGATGAACAACAAAATTACACTGTGTATGCGAACTGCAACAGCAAGGACAACACAGGCATGTGAGTACAGGCAACGTGACACATATGAGGGAGACACACCACCAGGGCTACACAACACATACACACCTAGGCCATCTGACTCATTGCCTACACTGATGTTGCCAGGGAAGACGGTGCAATGCACAGACACCACACCCATTCCCAGTTGTAGTCAAGTAGCCCACAGGTGCAGTAAGCAAATGGCAGTCAAATGTGTGACCACAGACAACGCACATCACTAAGTGAAGCACAGGTTTATTACACAGTAGCAACATGCCGTAACCACTACAGATGCAAGGTAACCCCACCTGGTAGCGGGCACACAGTCAACAACTGTAGACAGAAGGAAGTCCATGGGTGTGGCGCACATCACCTGTAGGGACACAACAGCTACCAGCCTGGATGTGCAATCACGTTGTCGGTGGACACAGTTGACCAAACGAATCTGAAAGTACCCTGTGAAGGACAGAAATGACACACAGTCAAAAGCAATGGAGTACAGGACAGAACAGCAAAACTCATGCACAATACATGTTACAAGATACCCACCCAGAACCAAGTTAGCATGTCAACACTGTTGGGGAGTACAGCCCACCTGTCACCACACATCGCAACACACATCCAGTCAAGTAGCCCATGGACACACTCCAACAGCACCAGAGCACCACCCACACATCATGCCAACTCACATCATTCACATGACACCTCAGGATACTCACATTCAGCTAAAGAAGTTGGTGATGAGCTGTGTGCGGACATCACCATCACCATCATCATCATCATCGTCACTGGCATCGTGGTCCAGGCCAGGATCCTCCACAGGTGGCGGATGTTGGTCATCGTCATCCTGGATGAGAGGCAACTCCTTCCGCACTGCCAGGTTGTGGAGCATGCAGCAGACGATGATAATCTTGCACACTTTCGCAGGGGCATATGGGAGGGACCCTCCGGTCTTGTCCAGGCAGCGGAAGCGGCTCTTCAGGAGACCAAAGGTCCGCTCAATCACTCTCCTGGTCCGACCATGTGCCTCATTGTAGCGCATCTGGGCAGGTGTCACAGGGTTCCTGAGGGGTGTCAGCAACCACGGCATGTTGGGGTATCCCGAGTCACCTACGGACAGACAAGTGCACATCAGCTGACTTGGAAAAGTGGGCGGAATACTACAGATCAGATCACACACAATGGCACAAAGTCAGTACACACCGACAAGCCAGGCACGCTGGTTCTGCATCTGTGCCATCAACCTGGGGATGCGACTACTCCTCATCACAAAGGCATCGTGTGCTGAACCAGGGAAACGGGCACACACGTGTGTGATGGTCATGTCTGCAAGACACACCACCAGTGCATTGACCGAGTGGTAGTGCTTGCGGTTCCTGTAGGCCTGCTCCTGGGCCTGTGGTGGTACCAAAGCCACATGTGTCCCATCAATGGAGCCAATGACATGCGGCATCCTCCCCAGGGCATAAAAGTCACTCTTCACGTCAGTGAGTCGTCGCAGTCTAGGGAAATAGATGTACCGGTTCAGGAAGAGCAACATTGCCGCCAAGAAATCGCGGAGCACACGGCTGAACATGGTCTGTGACATCCCACCAGCAGACGCCACAGTATGTTGGAAGGTACCGGTGGCAAAGAAGTGTAGGGCTGCCATCACCTTCACCTTGGGGGTCAGCGCTGTAGGATACGGCCGGCCAGGCTGCAAATGTGGGGACAACTGCACTGCCAAATCCTCAATCAGCTGCCTGGTGAAGCGGTACCGTCGGATGCTGTCCCGTTCCACCATCGTTGCCAGGTCTGGGAATGGCCGATGGACAGCAGGAGCCCTGCAGTGCAGAGGAGAAGTAAGCAAGATCGTCAGTCACCCCACATATGCGGCATTGAACACACTCAAGATCCCAACATACATCATCATGAGGCACAACTACATGAAGTGTGCAGTACCGGAACGACATGTATGGTACATACATGGCCAACATCTGTCAACACGGTCCTACAGGTGGCATCAATTTGTCCCAGGTTGGCCCATTGGATATCATGATGCTGTGTCACAGTCACCCCCCAGTGACATGTGAGGACAGATGTGCCCCAGGCACCACAGCTCAACGACAGGCACATTCCCAGGGACCCTGTAATGCCACATGGACACTGGCATCACCTGGAGTATCATGTGTACACCACAACAAAACAAACATGACCCCCACAGGTAGTGGCCACACTTGCCATGGCAGGAGAGCCATGGACGTCTGTGACACACACGCACAACATCAGAGTCCATGCACACACAACGTGGATGTGGAGACTGTCTCCCATTGTGCACATGAAATCAGAGACATTGTAAACACTACATGCACAAAGACTGTGGAGGGCCATCACTATTGTGCCACTGGGACACCCTGGCTCAAACATACCGTCCCACATGGGACTCACGGGGTATGTGACATGACATACACAAACACCACTGTGAAATGTGACCATGGCACATGCACAGATATGAACAGTTGCACATCACAGTGGTCACGTACACGTAACACCCAGGATCCTGTCCCCATTAACACGTGCACAGCCTGGGGGTGGCTGCCCACAGGTGACACCCACAGGACAACATGTACACCAACATACACACAATAGGAAATGCAGCCTTACATGCCTTATGATAAGGTTTGGACAGGCTGTCGTGATGTAGGTGTGCCCCTCACTCCCTGGGAGCTATCTGTGGCTGGCATATGTCCATCTGAGACAGGCATGCTGACATATGCCAGTCACATGTACAGTGATGCGTTGAACAGCAATGGACCGATCGGTGCCTCCGGCCGGCCCATTGCTTTCAATGTGTGCGGGTACGCGTTGTACCCCTGTGCGCGTTGTACTGCAATGGACCGATCGGTGCCTCCGGCCGGCCCATTGCTTTCAATGTGCGGGTACGCGTTGTACCCCTGTGCGCGTTGTACTGCAATGGACCGATCGGTGCCTCCGGCCGGCCCATTGCATTCAATGTGTGCGGGTACGCGTTGTACCCCTGTGCGCGTTGTACTGCAATGGACCGATCGGTGCCTCCGGCCGGCCCATTGCATTCAATGTGTGCGGGTACGCGTTGTACCCCTGTGCGCGTTGTACCTCAATGGACCGATCGGTGCGCACCCATTGACAATGGGCTTGCCTGGCAACGGACGCGTTTTCGAATATTCGAACGAGTCGGTTGCTGGAAAATCAGTTGGTCACCCACAACAATGTTGCAAAATCATGTATGTCATGAAGTTGAAATTTTGAAGGATGCTGTGGGCGTGTTTTGGTGCTGCTATTCCATGGATTGGCCAGATTCAGAAGATGCAAACGACTTGGACCTATCACTTTGGACACAAGGGACAGTATCTGCCTCTCCAGCACATATATATTGCTGCATGTTCCCCTGAGAGCCCACTTGCCTGCACTACATGCTCCAGGACGACATCTGCCACTGCACTGCTGCTGTCTCTGCCCCTCTGGACCCTGCAATGGCACGTACTGTGGAGAGAGCCCCAGCCTTCAGCCTTGAAGAGAACCAGGCCCTGCTGGACAGCCTACTTCCACAGTACAGCAAGCTGTATGGGACACCAGGGGAGCAGGTGAGTGTTCTGTGCACTGCCTTTCTGAATGTGCATTTTGTCTGACTAGCAAGGCTGAGAGTCAGCACACCACTGGCTAGCAGGCTCACTGAGTAGTTGTCACCCCCATAGTGTGTAGTGACTTGCACTGGACAGGTATGGTGCAGTGACAGTGCTTCTGAACAGGGTTTTACTCCCCATGCTATGATACCATGTAGTGACTTCTGGAAAACTGTCCATGGGCAGCCGTGCACTGCCTGGGTACACCATGTGCCCCTGTGATTGCGACATGTATATGCAACTGTGTCATGCACGGATATGTTGCATGTGTAATAATGGCCTTATCACTTTGTCATCCTGACAGGCTTCTGCCCATCGGAAGCATGAGATATGGAAGGACATCGTCCGGGCTGTCCGGTCCGTGGGGGTCTACAAGCGCCGGATCCGCAACTGCCAAAAGAGGTGGCAGGACCTTCGGGGCTGGACCCGGAGGATTGCACGGGTCCAGCTGAAGCTGTCGCCTCCTCGCAGGAGGGGCGGAACACGGACCCTGACCCCCACATGCTCAGGATCCTGGCGGTGGTCTTTCCAGACCTGGATGGGCAGCTGAAGGCCAGAGAGCAGCAAGGAGGGGGTGAGTCAAAGACTGCACTGTGTACTCTGTCTAACATGTTATGTGCCCTCCTCGGGCCAGGTTGAACTGCCACAGTACAGCAGTCATGTTGTCCAGGAGCCATGTCCCTCTATTGTGCACTGCCCACTCCTCATCTGATACCCAGGTGTGGCCCTTACATGCAGGGAATTCTGTCACTTAGGACTGTGTCCTTGCAGTTTGCTTGACTCAAGGTGGGAGACAGCATCTGTTTCCCTGACTCTGTGGTGGGCATCATGGGTGGGTCCATTGCTTACACAATGCCTGTATTCTGACATGTATTCAGCGTGTTACTTTGATCTGTGGTCCAATTGCTGAGCTGATCCACCACATGTGGCTGGGGTACCTGGCACACACCCATGCTGCGGGTGGGAACAATGTTTGGGCCCCAGGAGTATGTATATGACGTGTGTCACACATACTTAGCCAGCTGCCTACAGTCCAGGGCTCATCCCTCATTCATGTGGGGCTGGACAGTCATGCCTACTCCAGGCCATACAATACACTCTGTACTCCCACTCCCGTGTATCAGAGGACACATTGTGCACAGTGTTTTGACCCCTCAGGTGTCTGCCTCTGTGTCAGTGTGCTGTGGATTAGTCGCCAGGACTGCTGTGGAGTTTCTTGGTAGGGGCTCAGCATGCCACTGGAGATGTGACCATAGGAGACGATACTTGTGTGACACATAGGTGTCTGATCAGCTGCCCATGCAGACTGGGGCATGTAAATGTGAAGTTCAGGCAGCTGTTCCCCATGCACAGCAGAGTGTGAGGGGCTCAGGTTCAGAGGGTAGTGTCACAGGTCTCCCATATGTCCAATAGGTATGACCTGGACAGATGAGGGTTAAGAGGATGTGTTGTGGGGGGATGTACATGTGCACTTGTGCAGCTCCAGGACTTGCATTCCCCATGACCTACTATTGTGACACAGTGCAGAGTGTTGTTGTCTGGCTGCAAAGTCATACATCACTGAGACAGTGATGTATGACTTTGCAGTCATGCCTCCGCCATGGCATGTGTCTACTGATTGGTGATCCTGCAGGGGAGTGACATGTGCTACATGCACACCATAGTGGCGCTGGCTATCAGGACATGGGTGCATCATGGTGTCTGTCGCTGGAATGCATCACATGCATTTCCTATTTGACTCTGGGCATCCCTTACATCCGTAAACCTGTACTGACTCAGTGGCAAGAGCTGTGATGTGTCCACACCGTGTCCTCTGCACTGTCCAACTACTGTGTACTTGGTGCATGTGTCAACACTGGGGTGTTGCAATCCAACAGACACCAGACAGATGGGTGCAAGGCCATGTGGGATGTGAGTGCCATGCTTGGCATCAGACTGACAATTGACTTCTCCTGTTCAATTAGGGCACTTTTAGCAATGTACAACTAATGATGCCAGGGCTTGCTCTGTAATGTGCTGTGCTCACAGTGGTGTGTGCGTTTGGTGCAGGTGACTGATGTCTGTCTGTTTCCCCATTGTTTGCAGATACATCCACGGCCACGGAAGGGGACAGCTCCACGGACCAGGAGGAGCCGGAGAGCCAGACTGGGTCAGCAGCCGAGGAGTGGTCGGAGGGACCCAGTGGCACGGAGGGCGAGGGGAGCCACACCGAGGAGTCCTCAGCAGCATCCACCTCAGCTGAGGACCAGAGCAACTCGGAGGATGACTCCCTTGTGGAGGCGGGTGTCAGCAGCCACCACACCCCAGCTAGTGTTGCTGTCCCCGCCACCACCAGCACCACCACCGCCCTCCCATCGGCTCCCATTCCCCAGGTCCGTGGAGGCTCCCATGTCCGGGAGCGTGTCTCCTTTGGGCCAGGCACCGCACCCCCTGCCCCTGTGTCCCCTGCTGCCCTGAGTGAGGAGTCTGTGTACCTCCTTCGCCAGCTCCATGTAGGGCAGACAGCCATGCTGAGTGTCCTCCATGCGCACACCGCGCTGTTGACTCAGCTGGTGTCGTTCATGGAGGGCATCTCATCGGGCATGTCTGACCTACAGAGGGGCAATAGGTCCATGGACTCCTCCCTGACGGCAGCAGTGTCCCTCCTCAAACGGTCCCTCACCCCTCCTGCCTCTGCTCCATCCACACTCCCCAGCACCTTACCCATCCCAGGCACACACACACTGGCACAGGCACACACCAGCACACACACATCCAGCACACTGACACACACGCCAATGACAAAACGCACACGCACGCACATTCAGGGGACTGAAGCCAGACTCACAGGGGATGGGGCCCTGGAACACACACACGCATCCACATGCACTGCGCAGTCCTCAGTTCCCTCTCCCTCCAAAGCACCCTCCCTTGCCTCACCTGCAACCCCAAAGTCACAGCAGCTCTTCCTCTGTGACCTCGGCCTCTTCCCCACCGATGAAGCTGCTCCAGCATCCCGGGGGAAGAGGAAGCCCACCCACACGGAGCAGAGTGCCCCTCGCCCCCGGACACCCTCCCCCAGGCGCAGACGGACTGAGGCCCCCACCCGCAAGTCCCCCGGAGTGCTAAGAGCAAGACCCCGCCACCACCCTGCAGCTCAGGCACAAGGTCTCCGTCCTCCATCCCTCAGGCCCCCACTGCACAGGTGCCCCCACCACACCCTGCCCCAGGTTCCCCCACCCACAGATATACCATCCCCAAGATGCTCCGGCCTTCTCCCCTGCCACTTGCTCTCCCAGCACCACACCCCCCGCTGCGCTTGTCTGTGCCACTGATGTGGTGAGGGTGTCCCCCCTCTGTCCAACCCACCTTGCCTGTTCCCCATTCTCCTCCCCTGGAGGTAGGCACTGCAGTGGAGTCCACTACCGCCCTGTCTGACTTGGGCACTGCAGTGGCGGACCTGTCCACCCCATCTGCAGGGTCCACTGCAGTTGTGCCGGCACCCACGACATCTGTGTCATGCCCCCAGTTGTGCCGGCACACACCATGTCAGACACCTCCACTGCAGTTGTCAGTGGCTCTCCTGCACCCACCACCCCTTCCCTGACTCCCCCTGGTGAGCCCTGATCCTGTCCCTGCGGTGCCTGGCCTGCCCCCCGGTTGCCCCTCCTAGTGGATTGTCCCTGGTATTGTGCAGGCATGCGTAGGGTGACATCTGCCAGTGTCACCCTGTTTGAACTTTGACAATGGACTGGCCATTGGCCTTTGCTCTTTTTTCAGGACTTCGTTTGGCCTCAACACATATGCTGAATAAAGCAACTTTCTTTTCTCTAGTGCTCATGCTTCAGATGTACATGTTGTTGGTGCAGCTAACCATGCCCTTGCTGCAGTGATGGTGATATCTGGTCTCATGATTATGAAGTGTTACTGTGCAGGAACCCATGTGGTCCAGGGGGAATGTGTCCTATCATGTGGTGTATCCATGTCATCAATAGCAGCATCTGAGGGTGTCATGTGTTCAGTATTTGGCAATGGGTTTCCTACTTACATTGGCAATTTCATATCTGTGGCTTCCACCCCTGCACATCTGTTGTGCCTGCCATCGTTGCATTTGTCTACTTCCCTGACCGTGTTGCCATCTCCAGTGGACATGCAGGTTTGGGCATCAATGGGGAGGGACTCATCCGTGTAGTCAGTGCAACATTGCTATACAAGTGTGTTGGATCTGTGCTGATGATTCCGTTGGCACATCCATGACCAGGCTGATGTGATGGGAGCCCTCATTTGGTGCTAATTGTTGATTGTGTGACCAAGTGCTCAGCTGACATGATGGGGCCCTACTGAGGCAACATATGGCACAGCTTTCCTCACACAGGAGTGGAGTCCCCTCATGGCAGTGTGTACACGTGTGACATTGCCTGCACCCAAGGTGTGTGTTGTATGTGCATGTCTGTGTGTTCACTTCCATTCATCTGCGCATGCTGTGATCCCTAGTGTTGTACCTGTTTGTGATGCTTGCTGACTTGAGCTATGTTCCCCCAAAGTCTTCTCCCTGTGTTCTCTGTGATGTGGGTGCATGGCACATTACTGGTCATCAGGGTGTCACCCATAGGTGTGTTTGCTGTCAGGGCTGAGTTTGTGTGCAGACGCAGATGGGTCACAGTCAGGTTTCCCCTTGGCACTTGTTGTTTGCCCCTGTCATGTGATTTCCAGTTTGTGTTATCTTTCAGTGATTGTGACATGTTGTGTGTGTGACTGCTGCCACTCCTCAGGGTCAGAGCTGCAATGTTGGAAGTTGTCTATGTGTGTTCTTTGTGGGTGACCTTGGCTTCTTCATTGGTGTGTGACTGTGGCTGGGATCCCATTGGTCGGTGTGGTATTGCCGTCATGTCCATGTACAGCGTAGTGTGCAGTGTGTCAGACATTCAGGAGTCTTGTTGAGTGTCCATGTGTGATGTGTTTCTACACCTTGGTTCCCACCCACCACCCTGGAATAGTCATGGGTGCATGTGCAATGTCACCAGTGCATGTGTACTTCACTGCTGCACATTGTTGGAGGTCGAGGGGTGTGGTGTTGAGTGTGTGCAGATGAGAGTTGTTGCCCGGCTAGGCCCCTGCCTCCATGTTGGCCTTGGCTTACTGGCCATGCTGATTGATTTGTGCTTGTGTAGGTGTGATGGTAGTTTGTTGCTCAGGACACCTGACTGTGGTTCATAGTGTGAACGACATTTAGCTTTGTCATCACAGTGGTATTTTTATTCAGCCCAGGGTCACCACATTGTGGGGGCCCTGGGGGTGGTGCTGTGGTGTGTCTGTGACTTGCTGTGTCAGTTGTTGTTCCTACGTGCCTGTGTGACATGTGTGTTTTGTGCTCCCTCTCACCTGACAATGCCTGCTTGCCCACATAGGGGATTTGGATCCATGAGTTACCTTAGTGTGGCAGTGTATGCACATCTGTATGATTGGTATTCAGCTCTCCTCATGTGTTGTGTGGTTGCCTGGGGACACTGGCACCCCCACCCCTCACCTGCTGTGTATGATGACAGTGTTGGTCTGCCTGTTTGTGTTTGTGCATCTGCACCACTGCATTGGCATATCTTGGGTGTGCCATTGGCTGTATGTTGTTTGGTGTGTTTCCCCTGCTGTCCCTGGGACTCCTAGGTAATCGGTCAGCACAGTGATCATGGTTTGTGTGTCCCATTGCTGCCATGGTATGGTATCTGTTCACCTCACATCTGCTGTCTCCACAGGGTATCTGCATTTGTGTGCCCATTGGTGCAAATATGTGGTTCTGCATTCTGATGGTCACTTCTGTCATTGTGTCATTGATGACTGTTGACGGTCTCAGCCCCCATGGGTGTTGTTTGTCTGCACATGGCCAAAGGAATGTTTCATTTGCACTGCAGTATTTGGCTCCCCCAATTTATGTTGCAATGGGACACATACACTACTTTGCCACAGATGAGTTTTTGGTTCTGTGAGCAGGAATGATCCATGCAGTTTGGCAGTTGCAGCTCTTTCTTTGTCAACAATTACCTTTTGGTCACTGTGATGATGAGGGTGTAGACCCCATTGCCACAATGGTCAAAATGTGCTTCAGCTATGGACCCCACACTTGCCTTTTGGTCACTGTGATGATGGGGGTTTAGACCCCATTGCCACAATGGTCAAAATGTGCTTCAGCTATGGACCCCACACTTACCTTTTGGTCACTGTGATGATGGGGGTTTAGGCCCCATTGCCACAATGGTCATGGGCTGCTTGCATTGTGGGTGCCACACACATATATGTGTGGCACATGTGCTAGGGGGTCACATTGTATGTTGAAAGTCATGTTCGGTGTTGTAGGCATTTGACACAGCCTACACACGCTTGTCATGGTGGTGGGGGGATGTCTTAATCTTGCATTCCCTAGGTTGTGGTGTGCTTGTTGTGTCATGCATTGTCCATCCTATGAGTGGGGGTGGTAGTAGTGGTAGGCATCCAGCCCCCCTGGCTAAGGGTGGTAGTAGTGGTAGGCATCCAGCCCCCCTGGCTAAGGGTGGTAGTAGTGGTGGGCATCCTGCCCCCTGGCTAAGGGTGGTAGTAGTGGTAGGCATCCTGCCCCCTGGCTAAGGGTGGTAGTAGTGGTAGGCATCCTGCCACCCTGGCTAAGGGTGGTAGTAGTGGTAGGCATCCTGCCACCCCTGGGTGAGGGTGGTAGTAGTGGTAGGCATCCAGCCCCCCTGGGTGAGGGTGGTAGTAGTGGTGGGCATCCTGCCCCCCTGGCTAAGGGTGGTAGTAGTGGTAGGCATCCAGCCCCCCTGGCTAAGGGTGGTAGTAGTGGTGGGCATCCTGCCCCCTGGCTAAGGGTGGTAGTAGTGGTAGGCATCCTGCCCCCTGGCTAAGGGTGGTAGTAGTGGTAGGCATCCTGCCACCCTGGCTAAGGGTGGTAGTAGTGGTAGGCATCCTGCCACCCCTGGGTGAGGGTGGTAGTAGTGGTAGGCATCCTGCCCCCTGGCTAAGGGTGGTAGTAGTGGTAGGCATCCAGCCCCCCTGGGTGAGGGTGGTAGTAGTGGTGGGCATCCTGCCCCCTGGCTAAGGGTGGTAGTAGTGGTAGGCATCCAGCCCCCCTGGCTAAGGGTGGTAGTAGTGGTAGGCATCCAGCCGCCCCTGGGTTGGGGTGGTAGTAGTGGTAGGCATCCTGCCCCCCTGGCTAAGGGTGGTAGTAGTGGTAGGCATCCTGCCACCCTGGCTAAGGGTGGTAGTAGTGGTAGGCATCCTGCCCCCCGTGGGTGAGGGTGGTAGTAGTGGTGGGCATCCTGCCCCCCTGGCTAAGGGTGGTAGTAGTGGTAGGCATCCAGCCCCCCTGGGTTGGGGTGGTAGTAGTGGTAGGCATCCTGCCCCCTGGCTAAGGGTGGTAGTAGTGGTAGGCATCCTGCCCCCTGGCTAAGGGTGGTAGTAGTGGTAGGCATCCTGCCACCCTGGCTAAGGGTGGTAGTAGTGGTAGGCATCCTGCCCCCCTGGCTAAGGGTGGTAGTAGTGGTAGGCATCCTGCCCCCCTGGGTGAGGGTGGTAGTAGTTGTGGGCATCCTGCCCCCTGGCTAAGGGTGGTAGTAGTGGTAGGCATCCAGCCCCCCTGGGTTGGGGTGGTAGTAGTGGTAGGCATCCAGCCCCCCTGGCTAAGGGTGGTAGTAGTGGTAGGCATCCTGCCCCCCTGGGTGAGGGTGGTAGTAGTGGTAGGCATCCAGCCCCCCTGGCTAAGGGTGGTAGTAGTGGTAGGCATCCTGCCCCCCTGGGTGAGGGTGGTAGTAGTGGTAGGCATCCTGCCCCCCTGGGTGAGGGTGGTAGTAGTGGTAGGCATCCAGCCCCCCTGGGTGAGGGTGGTAGTAGTGGTGGGCATCCTGCCCCCTGGCTAAGGGTGGTAGTAGTGGTAGGCATCCAGCCCCCCTGGCTAAGGGTGGTAGTAGTGGTAGGCATCCAGCCGCCCCTGGGTTGGGGTGGTAGTAGTGGTAGGCATCCTGCCCCCTGGCTAAGGGTGGTAGTAGTGGTAGGCATCCTGCCACCCTGGCTAAGGGTGGTAGTAGTGGTAGGCATCCTGCCCCCGTGGGTGAGGGTGGTAGTAGTGGTGGGCATCCTGCCCCCTGGCTAAGGGTGGTAGTAGTGGTAGGCATCCAGCCCCCCTGGGTTGGGGTGGTAGTAGTGGTAGGCATCCTGCCCCCTGGCTAAGGGTGGTAGTAGTGGTAGGCATCCTGCCCCCTGGCTAAGGGTGGTAGTAGTGGTAGGCATCCTGCCACCCTGGCTAAGGGTGGTAGTAGTGGTGGGCATCCTGCCCCCCTGGGTGAGGGTGGTAGTAGTGGTAGGCATCCTGCCCCCCTGGGTGAGGGTGGTAGTAGTGGTAGGCATCCTGCCACCCCTGGGTGAGGGTGGTAGTAGTGGTAGGCATCCTGCCACCCTGGCTAAGGGTGGTAGTAGTGGTAGGCATCCAGCCCCCCTGGGTGAGGGTGGTAGTAGTGGTGGGCATCCTGCCCCCTGGCTAAGGGTGGTAGTAGTGGTAGGCATCCAGCCCCCCTGGCTAAGGGTGGTAGTAGTGGTAGGCATCCTGCCCCCCTGGCTAAGGGTGGTAGTAGTGGTAGGCATCCTGCCACCCTGGCTAAGGGTGGTAGTAGTGGTAGGCATCCTGCCACCCCTGGGTGAGGGTGGTAGTGGTGGTAGGCATCCAGCCCCCCTGGGTGAGGGTGGTAGTAGTGGTGGGCATCCTGCCCCCTGGCTAAGGGTGGTAGTAGTGGTAGGCATCCAGCCCCCCTGGCTAAGGGTGGTAGTAGTGGTGGGCATCCTGCCCCCTGGCTAAGGGTGGTAGTAGTGGTAGGCATCCTGCCACCCTGGCTAAGGGTGGTAGTAGTGGTAGGCATCCTGCCACCCCTGGGTGAGGGTGGTAGTAGTGGTAGGCATCCAGCCCCCCTGGGTGAGGGTGGTAGTAGTGGTGGGCATCCTGCCCCCTGGCTAAGGGTGGTAGTAGTGGTAGGCATCCAGCCCCCCTGGCTAAGGGTGGTAGTAGTGGTGGGCATCCTGCCCCCTGGCTAAGGGTGGTAGTAGTGGTAGGCATCCTGCCCCCTGGCTAAGGGTGGTAGTAGTGGTAGGCATCCTGCCACCCTGGCTAAGGGTGGTAGTAGTGGTAGGCATCCTGCCCCCCTGGGTGAGGGTGGTAGTAGTGGTAGGCATCCTGCCCCCCCTGGTTGAGGGTGGTTGGCATCCAGCCCCCCTGGGTTGGGGTGGTGGCGCGCATTCAGGCCCCTGTGTGCATATGTGGCATTGGTGATGGGCATCCCGCCCCTATGGTGCTGCTGTTGCTGGTAAGTATATTCAGATTCCCAGTGTATGTGTGTGATGTGTCGTGTACGTGTTGTATGTGTTTTGTGGTTGGTGTCTGACTTACCTTCTGCGCCGTACGCGTCCGTGCCTGTTCCGGTAGTAGATGTAGAATATTGGTATGATCGGGACGAAGGGATTCATGGTTGGTTCGTGTCGTTCGTCCTTCTCGTTGCTTCGCGTCGTCCTCGTCGCTTGGCTTCGTCCTCGTCGCTTCGCTTCGTCCTCGTCGCTTCGCGTCGTCCTCGTCTGTGCTGTGTTCGTCTCGTAGCCGTGGATCGTGTTGTGGCGCGATTCGGAGCTTATGTGCGCCTCTCCCGGATGCTTTGACGTGCCGTGCGTAGCGACGGGTTCGGCGCGTACGGAAAGCGCATCGTACTTGTCCGGCCGGACGGGGCTGCATTTTCCCTTCCGTGCGACTCGATTCGGCGTTTCCGGATTCGCCTCGGTCGGAGAACAGGACCTGGTTTGGGTGAGTACGGCTCGGCCGGAATTTTTGCTGTTGTGCGCATCGTACTTGCTCGTTCGGTGTGCTGTACGGATCGGTCGGGAAACTGGCTTTCGCATGGCTTTTTTCCCGACCGAATGGTATTGGGTGCGCCTCCGACCGAGATCGGAATCGGCCCCAATATGTCTACAAGAGACTTGGATCACAAAGAATTGGTCCACTGAAGACTACATAGTGCTGAGCCGGCCTGCAATCCCTGTGAATAGAGGACATGCTAAAGGAGATATTGCTATATTACTAAGTACAAGTCTTAGATGGTCATATAAAGTATTCTTTCATACTTCCAACTTTTTCCCGAAATGCAGGTCCTCTTGCCACATCATGTATGTCATCGCATGTGCCAGCTAAACGGAGATCGTATTTTAACCCAATACGTTCTATAAATAGGGAAATAAATAAATTAGTGAGGGCTCAGTTCTTGAATTTTTCTCTCGAACAAAGTAACTTAATAAATCTATTAAAGAGGAAAAGACAGAGGAAAAAACGTTCCTTAAAGCAAATAAGGGAAGATCGCGCATGGGTACAGTTAAAAAAAGGCAGCCTCGAAAAATAACTCTAAAAGATACTGGGAAATAATCGCTGATTGTTGTGGCACAAGAGTGAAATCCCTTCCCATTCCAATTAAAGAAGAGGAATGGAAATTCCATTTGGTAGAACTCTACTCTGCGAATCCTAATCCTTCCAGCTCTGCCCTCGCTTTTCCCTACTCATTCGAAATCCCTGTATTCAGCTATGTGCCCTCAATGAGTGAAGTGGTAGGATTTATTAAAAAAATGAGAGCCTCAGGAGCAATGGGTCCTGATGAAATTCTTATGACAGCAATTAAAAAGGAACCTCTGTTGTGGGCTACTTACCTAACTCCACTGTTTGATTTCTGCTATTCCCAGGGGAAGACGCCACCATCTTGGTCTGGAAGTATTTTAATCCCTCCGTATAAAAAGGGCCATAGACATCATCTGGGTAACTACCGGCAAATAGCCCTATTAGATGCGGTGGGGAAAATATTTGCCCGTAGTATTTTTGATCACCTCACTGAATGGGTGGTGGAGAAGAAGGTCCTCCCTATAGAACAAGCAGGTTTTAGGAAAAATCACTCTACCCTGGATAACATCTCCATGTTGAAACTGATTGAAGAGAAATACACGATTTTTCGTAGGGCAAATGTGTATACAGCCTTTATAGATTTTTCAACGGCCTTTGATAAGGTAGACCGGCCACTACTATTGAGAAACTTACACAAAATGGGAATGCCTTCTCCTCTGCTATCTCTAATTATTGCCCTACATTCTCAAACATGGTGCAAGGTATTAATGGAAGGAAATCAAGGTTTATCATCTGTAATACCCATAGAAAATGGTCTGAAACAAGGTTGTTTATTAGCACTGTTGCTTTTTTCCTTATATATAGCAGATTTACCCGAATGCTTTTCTCACATAGAGGGAGATGCACCAAAGATAGGCAGACGTTCTTTTGCATGCCTCCTGTATGCTGATGATATAGCAGTGATGGACCTAACCCCTAATGGGCTGATTAAAAAGCTAATATCATTACAGAAATATACGGTGGCACACTTCTTGAAGATCAATGTTTCGAAAAGCAAAATCTTAATAATGAAATGTAACAGAAGTAGAAAATTATGTAATTTTAAGTGGAAAATTGGTCATGAAAAGTTGGAGGTGGTAGATTCCTTTTTCTATTTAGGGAAATTTATTGCGGGCAATACGAAGAATAAAATTCATATCGAACATAGTTCTTGTAAAGCGGCATCTCATGCAAATGGCTTGGGTATTTTTTATAGTGCAATGGGTCGAAGGCATTTTTTACATCTGCTCAGTCTTTTTAAAGCTAAAATCCCTCCGAATTTGCTTTATTCTATTGAATCAATTCCTGTAAAGGACTGGAGTATTTTAGATAGGATTGAAGAACAGATTTTACGCAAATTATGTAATTTTAACGCTCTAGTCCCAAAAGCTGCTATTAGACTGGAATTTGCCTTGATAAGCTCTTATATTCAAGGTCAATCCAGGATTTTGCGTTGGGGATATCAGTTAAAAATAGTGAGTCATTTACATTAAGAGGTTTCATGTGTCAATAAATTTTTGCGGTATAGTAGGTAAATATTCCTTTTCTCGTGACTTTTCCCCTGGCACTAAAAGTTTTTTGTGCACAAGAAGAATCAGTGATCGCCCTCTCGCTTTCAGAATTTAAATCCTTTTTAAAATCTACAAGTGGTAAGATCAGCTATAATAGAGATATTACATTTTGCAATTCTAAAGAGAGGCTAAAGTTAATAGCCAGGTCGAACCCACCAGGAATTCCTCAGAAATATTTATCTTGGAATTTAGAACATGGAATTTGATGATGGCTTACCCTATGTCACATGAACCTTTTACCTTTAAATGACCTAACAGCAAACTGGTCTCATTGCATGAAAAATTGAAAAATCTGTAATTTTTGTGAGCTGAGCATTCAGAATCTGGATCATGTCTTGTTTGTCTGCCCAGCATTGGTTTTGAGTCGTTGTCGTTGGCTTCGTCCAATGTTTTTACAAAATTGTATGAAGAATGTAGCTTCAGCCAGTGACTTTCTCTTTTACCCAAAGAACAAAGCAGTCTGTGTAAAATGTTTACATTTTTTAAAGGAGTTTATGAATATATTTTAACTTTTTATATATCCTTTTAAATGGGTTCGCCTTTTAGCCACATGGCTCTCTATCTAATTATGCTGTTAATATCTGGGCCTTGGTGTCCTTGTAAGGAGTCTTAGCACTCTCTACTTTTTGGACTGTATTTTGCACATGTATTGGCTGCTATTCAACTGTTCTTTGCCCAATTGTGATATATTGTACTCCCACACTTTGCTGCTAATTTTCAACCTGATTTTCTAAAGAAGCTGTTATTATACGTTGCTGTATAATGTGTCTAGAAATTTGTATATGTAGCTGCTGCGATTTAGCTGCTTTTTTTGCACAAAATTAGAGTATGTTTAGTTTAGGTTTTATTGTTAAAGGAAAATGTATTGTTTATCCAAATACGCTGATTGTTTTAGAACACTCTTCTGTTTTTACTAAGCTACTAATGTGATGTACATTATTCGAAACTAAATCTATCACAAAGCTACTATTGTCTAGTATGGACCTAAACTTCTCCCACTTGTTTTGGGTAGAGGTTTTTACTTAGGATTTTGTTGTTGTTATCGGTCTTAATGCTGAGAATCTTTATTTGTATCCCATTCATTAGGGTAATTGACAATATCCATGTATGCTATGTAAGGAAAAATCTAAGATTATCTATGAAGGGTTTTGATATTTATTAATGGAGTGAGAAATTAACTGTTCTTATGTTTTATTATATTTATTACGTAATAATTGTATTTATATTTTATGTGGACCTCATTGGAGATCCAAATCTTTAATAAATATTGAATTGCATTGAATTGCATTGCATTGAGAGACTGTCCCACACTTGCGAGCTTGAGGTGGATTGCCTTAAAGCAATAGGAGGGGGATGACAATGGATTTCACAGAATCTACTGGGAAGATGGGCTGCTCTATACTGAGGCCAGAAACATCAAGGAAGGAGCCACCAGAAGAGTGGTGGTGCCCCAGAAGTACAGAGAGTCCATCCTCAGTTCAAATCATGATATCCCATAGCAGGACATTTGAAGCAGACCATGACTTGGAAGCGGTTGGTGAACCATATCTACTGGCCCACATTTCTGAGAAGGTAAAGGAGTTCTGTAGCTTCTGTGTCAACTGTCAGGCCTGTGGCAAGGCAGGGGGAAGACAGAGGCTCCCTTTAATACCACTTCTAGTGGTTGGAACTCCCTTTGAGTGGGTGGGGATCGGCATTGTTGGTCCTCTAGATCCACCTTTCTGCATCTTGGAATAAGTATATATTGGGGGTAGTGGACCATGCTACAAGATACCCTGAGGCAATATCCCTCAGAAGAGTCATTGCACCTGCAATGGCTAGGGCCCTACTGGGTTTGTTCACCAGAATAGGTTTGCTAAAAGAGGTTGCTTCAGATAGGGGCACAAACTGTCTGTCCAGCAATCTGAAAGCGATGTGGGATGGATGTGGTATAACCACCCCATATCACCCCCAGGCTAATAGTAACCCTGGGCGGAGTTCGCGGAGTTGCACTATGCGGAACTCCATGAAGTGGCAAAAAAACTCTGCCGCACTACGCGGAGCTCCGCAAGTGGCGGAGTTCCATAGAAAAATGCCGTTTGCGGTGATTGCACAGTGCCGGAATCTTGTCTGCACTGTGCAATCATTGTGAACGGCACCTTGCACAGCGCAAGCGGTCCCTTCTTTCCTTTTCCGCCGCTCGAGTAGATTTTTACTCGAGCAGCAGCTTCCTCAACGCGAACGGGCAGTTTCTCAATGCGAGCGGTCGCGAGCATACGCGACCACTCGCAATGAGAAACCTGACCACCCCGCGTTGAGAAATTTCACCGGGATGTTTTTTTTCCACGCTCGCGCTCGCCAACTTGATGTTTACGATCGTGAACGAGGAAAAATCTTGCCGGGAGGTTGATTTTCCTCGCTCGCGGTCGCCAACTTGACGTTGACTAGACCGATCGAGGAAAAAAACTCTGCGAGCTCCGCGTAATGTGGAGTGCGGAAATCTCCGCAAACTCCGCAAGCAGAGCGAGTTCACCGCCCAGGGTTAGCTAATAGTCTGGTGGAGAGGTTCAACAAGACACTGAAGGACATGATCAATGGGTTGTCTGACAAACTCAGGAGAAGATGGGATGTTCTCCTCCCATGCCTACTGTTTGCCTACAGGGATGTCCCACAAAAAGGAGTTGGTTTCAGTACCTTTGAGTTGGTGTTTGGGCACCCTGTGAGGGGGCCATTGAGCCTGCTGAGAGAGACTTCTGCGAGTAAGCTAAGGATAATGTTCTTGACTATGTCTAAGTCCTGAGATCTCGCATGGCAGAGTACATGTACAAGGCAAGCAGAAAGCTGGATGCCAGCTAGGAGCTCATGAAGCAATGGTATGATCAGAAGGCTACAATGCCTGAGTATGCTCCAGGTCAATTGGTGTGGGTGTTGGAGTCTGTAGCTCCTAGGGCTCTCCACGACAAGAGGACTGGGCCCTATCCAATCCTTGCAAAGAAGGGTGAGGTTACCTACCTGGTAGACCTTAACACCCCCAGGAACCCTCATAGGCTCCTGCATGTCAACAGATTGAAACCCTACCATGACAGGGCAGACATGACCATGTTGTTGGTCACAGATGAGGTTGTAGAGGAGGAGACTGAGCCAGTGCCCGACCTCCTGTCCAACAAGGTGCAAGATGGGTCAGTAGAGGGAGTTGTACTCTCCCCCAAACTGACAGATCAGCAGCACAGAGACTGCAAGCAGGTGCTTTGGCAATTTGCTGGTCTGTTATTGTTGACCGCAGGTGTCACTGATTGGTGTGTGCACCACATTGTGACACTTGTGACAGCCCACCTGTCAAAAATAAACTGTGTAGGTTGTCTGGCCATGTCAGAAATAGCATCAAGGCTGAGGTAGCTAAGATGCTGGAATTGGGGGTAATTGAACCCTGACAGTTCATGGACCAGCCCAGTGGGGGGGAGGAGATATGGTTCTGTGTGTACTACAGAGGACTGAAGGCAGTCACGAAGACTGATGCTAACCCTATACCTACAGCTGATGAGCTCATTGATAGGTTAGGGGCTACTAAGTATCTGAGTACATTTGATTTGACTTCAGGCTACTGGCAGATTGCCCTCACTGAAGGAGCAAATGAGTCAACATTCTCCACACCACAGGGACCTTACCAGTTCAAAGTGATGCCCTTTGGCATAAAGAATGTCCCTGCCACCTTCCAAAGGTTGGTGAACAGGGTCCTGTCTGGGTTGGAGCAGTTCAGTGCAGCTCATCTGGATGATATAGCTGTGTTCAGTTCCACCTAGGAGGATCAATTAAACCACCTGAGGGAAGTGCTAAGGCCATGCAGCAGGGTGGTCTGACTATTAAGGCCAGCAAGTGCCAAACAGGGCAGCGTGGAGGCGTGGAGGCCATGTAGGTGGAGGCCATGTACAGCCTCTCCAAGTTAAAACACAAAACAGTTTGGATTGAGCAGCTTCTACTACCAAGACACAGCTCATGGCATTCCTTGGTCTGACTGGGTACTATTGAAGATTTGTTCAGAATTATGGGACCATTGTGGCTCCCTGACAGAACTTACTTCTAAGCAGAGGTCAAAGATAATAAGTAATGTGGACCACAGAGTGCCAGAAGGCCTTTGACACTGTGACATATGCTATGTGTTCAACTCCAGTGCTGCAGGCCCCTGACTACACAAAGAAATTTGGTGTTCAAACAGATGCTTCCGAACAAGGGATTGGGGCAGTGTTGATACAGGTAAATGTAGAGGGCCTTGATCCGCCAGTTGCCTTCTTTAGCAGGCAACTTCTCACGAGAGAACAAAGATAGCGTGCCATTGAGAGGGAAGCCTTGCTGTGGTTTTATCCCTGAAAAAGCTGAGACCATACCTGTTTGGTAGTCACTTTCATGTTCAAACTGACCACACTCCTCTCAGATGGCTTATGCAGATGAGGGAGCAGAATCCAAAGCTATTGAGGTGGTCCACTGCTCTACAGGGAACGGACTTCACAGTCTAATGCAGACATGGGCTTGCCGATGCAAATGCGGATTGACTTTCCAGGTTTTTCTACTTGGCTGATGAGAACTACCTGGGTGCAGGTTAGTGACCCCTCACCTTTAGTTTGGGGGGTATGTTAGAAAGTCAACCTTTTGGCCTGTTCACCCCCACTTTTTGTGTGCTGACTGGTATTAATGGTAGCTCACTCTGTGCCCTGAGCTCTGATTGTCAAGCCCAGGGCCAGTGCTATGTTAAACACACAAATATACATTGAATTACACTAATAATTGGCATGACCTAACCTTTAAGTCTCTAGTAGATAATAGGGCAAGGGGATGACATCTACATTAAGTCCCTAGTATATCATAGGGCCTGGCAGCTAGAAGGGCAGCAGATTTTTGTTCACTTGCATGTATACTCTGCTGAGAGCCTGAGATCATTTTAAAAGCAACCATGAATTGTAGCACTGCTTTTAAAAAGTAAATTCACTGAACACTCAGCTTTGGTGGCAGGGGACTATGAAAGTAATAATTTACATTATTGTTACATATCAGGTGCACCCAAGGTCTCCCCTTGGTGTTCCAGGAGTGGGGGGGGTCAGGCAACTATAAGCAGGGTCCCTATAAAAGGTGTTTTATTAACTCTGGTGAGGGAAAATCATCAATTTTATTTTTCCCCAGTGTAGGAAATCCCCTGCAAAGTCGACTTAGGTGCTGTGGGCACTGTGCTACATTAATCTACATCATTGTTACATATTAGGCAACCCCCATGTCTCCCCTAGGTGACCCAGAGGTGGGAGGGTTCTGTAATTATGAGCAGGGCCCATTTAAAAGATGTTTTATAAACCCTAGTGAGGGAGGAATTGCACATTTCATTTTCTCCATTGTAGATAATTGGTCTCATACCCTAATGTGGCAATATGTTATGAACGCATAACTATTGCTAGGAAAGTCTGAAAATATCACTCAAAGACTTAATAGAATGATATTGATACATCCAACAGATTGATCTTGTTGAATTAATCGTACCTTGTACAGAAATTAGGTTATAACACTTCCTTGTCTGTAAGCCAAATCCAGCCTTCCTACAGTCTTCCCTGATTGGTCAGTGCTAACAGGCTTAGCTAGGCTGCCTTGATTAGGTGATAAGTGGCTATCCAGGGGAGGGACTATCTGCTGGAGCGAGCTCTGCAGCTACACAGGAAAGCCAGGGCATGGCGGAGGGGTCGTAAAGCATGAGGCATCAAAGGAAGGACAGGGAATGACAGGCTTACCTACCCCCAGTCCACTGTGCCCCAGCCAGATAGCAGGCTTAAGGAAGGAATTTGCAGATGTTAGGGGGAGGATAGCTATGGAAATGATCCACACTTAGAGTTGGTTTAGTTAGCTCTTACTGCTCTGCTGAAATTTCAGCCATCATGGATTTTGGAAGAATAGTGCTTTCTGGGACAAGAAGATGCCACACTTTGGAGGAAGTGGTCTTGTGTCTGGGTTGGCACCCTGCATCTCATTGGCCAGGGGTGTCCCCCTATTGATGCCCAGAAGCTGAGAATAACTATGTGAGAGGTTTATAGCCTCTGAGTTTTGCTTCCTAAAAGTCCAAGAAGAAGGAGGACTGTCCTGCTGGAATCTTGACCTGCACTCAAGGGCCTGGCTGGTGAAGACTGTGTCTGCTGCACTATATGGCACTACAGCTCTGAGGACTTTGCCTTACTTCAAGAAGGGGTAAGGAGTGGACTATTTGCAGCTCCATGTTAACAGAACTTACCAGACCCTTCCAGCTAGAGTCCCCGTTCTGGAGTGTGTCCAGTTGACTTTTAAGGGGTTGACCAAGTGCAGTGTGGGAGGTCTAGTCCAGGCCTGCCAAGAACCATTTAGGAGATTCCATACCCTTGGATTGGGCCCGCTAATATAGAGGAAGCCAATAAATCCTTTCTGGGGTGGGTCACTCAAGCACTGGATTAGTGTATCCCGGTCAAACTAACCTACCCTAAATGTGTGCGGGCCAACGTCTGGTTTGACGAGTCACTAACATTAGCAAGGAAGAATTGTAAGGTTCTAGAATGAGCTTGGAGATGGTGTTACGACCCCATAGCCAAATCACGGTATAGAAATGCGATTAGAGATGCCTATCTTAAACTGGTCCGGAAGACCAGGGCTGCATACTATGCCAATAAGATTAACACAAGTAGCAACCCTACCAAAACTATTTTTACCCTCCTGAAAGATATGGTGAAATCCCCTCTGCCCCTGACAGCACTATATCTGCCAACTTGCAGTGTGAGGTACTGGCTAAATTCTTCATCAGTAAGGTTGAGCGTATCTATAGCAGTTTTTGTTCTGGGAGTACAGCTCCTGAGCCCCTGAGGAGTCCTCCCTCTGACCTTGAGACCTACTCTCTTTCCTCTTTTCCTCCTATTTCCTCCAAAGTCCTGAAAGCCTTGTCTGTCAAGGTAAAGTCAGGGTCCCAGGATGATCCTGTGAAACCTGACCTTTTTACAAAGTACCAACAATGTCTCTTACCTGGGTGCTTGGAATTGATCAATCTGTCTCTATCCTCTGCGTCTAGCCCCAAATCGTGGAAACACTGGAGGTTTCCAGGCCTGAAAACGTCCGACCAATCCTTCTGCTTCCTATCCTCACCAAAATTACAGAATCACAAGTTAATACTATTTTAACCCAATACCTGGAAGCCAATTCTATACTGGACTCATATCAAAATGGATTCCGGCCCCGGCACAGTATGGAGTCCTCTCTGCTTGCGGTTACAGAGCAGCTATGGGCCTCTCTGGATGAGGGCAGAACCTAGGCGCTGATTTTGCTTGATCTAAGCGCAGCTTTCAACATGGTCTCCCACAAGATTTTGCTACATTGGCTGAGGGAGAACGGCATCGATGACAATGCCCTCTCTTGGCTCTCTTCTTTCCTGGCCGACCGGACCTTTCAAGTCATTTCCCCTCCTTTCCACTCCCTCATCTGCCCGCTACACTATGGCATTCCCCAGGGCTCAGCATTGAGCCCTACCTTATTCAATGTCTATATCCGACCTCTGGCTTTAGTAGCAAAAGCCCGGAACATCTCCTTGGTGTCATATGCTGACGACACGCAGCTGGTGCTTTCCTTCTCTAGCAATCCCAGTCAGGATTCAGCGAAATTTCAGGAAGACCTGACTGCTATCTCTGATTGGATGGCTGAGAATTACCTCCAATTGAATTCCATCAAATCTGAAGTCCTCCTTGTGGGTAAGGACTTCCATCTTTGGGGCAGCCAGTGGTGGCCCCCTGCACTTGGTGCATCCCCCCTGCCTAAATCTGTGGTCAAGAACCTGGGAGTTTGGGTGGATAGTACCCTCTCCTTTGATGCCCACGCTAAATCAGTAGCAGGTACCTGCTTTGGATTGCTATGTGGTTTAAACCCTATTCTAGGACTTTTTGATCCCCACACCCAGCAGCTGATTGTCCAATCCACTGTCCTGGCTAGATTGGACTACTGCAACGCTTTGTTCCTTGGCTCTAATAAGTCAGTGATTAAAAGGCTCCAACGTGCCCAGAATGCCGCAGCCCACGCTCTGTTCGCTGTCATGTCTCTGACCTCCTTCGCCGGTTACACTGGCTGCCAATAGAACAGAGAATCCACTTTAAAGCTCTTTGCATCATCCATAAGATTTTTTCGAGCCTCTGCCCTAGGAGTTTGAGTGATATGTGTCTCCCTTACGCACCTGCCCGTGCTATTCACTCAGCGGATCTCCATCTGGTCCGAGTGCCTCGGGTAAGCAGGGCCAGAGCGGGTTGTCGCTCGTTCAAGGCGTTGGCGCCTGTCCTTTGGAACTCCCTACCTTTTCCTACCCATAGCATCTCTGACCACTGGGTTGTTAGAAGGGCTGTGAAGACTTGGCTATTCTCCGATCACTAAGCTGCCTCTCCTTCCCACTCTATCACACAGTCAGCGCTGGGACGTCCTGTTGCTGGGGCAGCCATGCGCTCTATAAATATTTTAACATAACATAACATAACATTAGTGTTTTGGACCCTTGGAACCTACAAGGAGACCTTATGTAAGGACCTCGAGAAGTTTGGGAAAGTTTTGTGAACTTTTGGAAAAAAAGCTCCATAAGGTGAAGGACCCAACCGCAAGGGCCAAGCCGGCAACCTTCAACTGCGACCCAGCCCAAATTCCAGGTTCCTCCTCCCCTGAAGAGCTCCAGGGGTTTGACTTTTGGATTTCACCAGGAGCTCCCTGAAAGCCAAGCCGGTGAACCCTCAGCCAATCCAGCTTGGTGACGAGCAGTTAGGGCCCTCGGAAGAAAAATCTCCAGAAAAGTGTGAAGGTTAAAGTTCAAACAGCACTTCCTGCTTACTGTGTCTGAGCCGGGCCCCATTGCAGCCAGCCTGAAACTTTGACTTTGTCCCGGTCAAGCGTGACCAGATGTCCTAGAATGGCGCTATTTTTTTTCTAAGCACTAGAAATTGTTTATTCTTTAAAAATTCATATCTCTGGTTCCCTCTACTAGAGTTTGGTCATTTTGGTGTAATTTTAAAGATAAATATATTTCATATTTTTATAAATTGGTGTGGGATTTTATTGTGCGTTGTGTCTTACTTATTTACTGTATTGGTGTTTTTAAATGCTTTACATGCCTGTCTCCTAAGTTAGGCAGTATTGCTTGGTGTCAGCTACCAAGGGTTGAGCAAGGAATTAATTTATAGAGACCCTTCTTAGGACCCAGTACAGTGTAGGTGGCCTTGCTACTGGTGGTAGGTGATACTTACCATCACCAATAAACCACCTTCCAACAAGAATGAAGTTAATGGGGAACTTCTCTACAGTGTCCTCTATCATCCTTAGCAACATTGATGGAGAAGCTTCAGTTCTGGCTATACATCAGAAACTGAAAGCAGTTCTAGTTCAAGATTGTGATTGGAACTACCTAAAATACTCGCAGAAGTTTATACCTCTGTAGGTAGAGATAGCTTGGGAACTCAACGTGTTAAGCCACATTTAAAACCTAAAAATTACACTGAGGGTTCAGAGAAAGATAAATCTGCAATGGAAGGGAAGAACAAACAGAAGGACAAAGAAAAAGATGGACTGGATCAAGCGCTTCTCAGGAATCTGGCAGGGGTATTATACCTTAAGAGACTGTGAAAAATAAAAACTCCTGAACGGTATCAGTATTGTGATAGCCGCTTCTATACGTTCTTTTCAGGACACAGAAGGTAAAAGAACAGAGAGGGGGAGCAGATCCAAATACTGGATTACAGAGGAGCAGAACATGATACTGACATCAGTGTAAAGAGGGAAGAGAAAGGATTGGACTCTAAAACCCCAGAAAGAACATGAAGTCACAATAGTTCATCCGAGCTTCAGAGGTTTCTGGATGCAAATACAACTTATGACTTTATGCAAATCGAGACTCCAGAACAACATTTAAATCCTCCTGATAGGGTTTATACTATAGACATACAAATTCTACTGCTACTTAATGGACACTTCGTCCCTGCCAGGACAGTTGCAAAACCTGTGGTTCATCAACAACAGCCTCACTCTTCATCCCAGAGAGCCTAAAGAGGTCTCTGCGCTGCTAACATTACAGGTTATCCTGTGCCTGAGGTCATAGCCTGGGAAAATGTTCCATATCAGATTATGGAACTCACTGAGACATTGCATTTGCCTTATGTGAATAAACTTTCAATTAATGATGTTATAATGCCCATTTCTATTTCAGATGATCAGGACATTGAGACTGTTAAAAGAATGATGTCTGATTTGCAGGCACAGGCTACTTTCAATAATAAAGATCCTTATTAGAATTTAGCTATTTATAAAGAGATGTATTTTTACCATGGCAATGCACATTATTACATACATAGGACTAGCTATCCTAGAGAAATTGACAAAACACACAGCTGGAGCATTGTGAGGCTCAGCCTACCGTTAGTCATTCCAATTTCTTGAAGAAATGTCCTTTCTTTCAGACTACCTGTCTAGGATTTGGAACAACAAAGGACTTAAAGAAATCTTCTATACCGAAAGTCAATTTGACTATGTTCAACAACTGGTAACTCCAAATAAACATGTTTGACTCAGACCTAAATGATATGATGCAAAATGGAACCTTTAATTAAACTGAATTTTCTATTGACAGTTTTAGACTTATGACCATATGATTCTGACACCTGCCTGCAGTGTTTTCTTTCCAACACCCCTGCAAAATAAAACCCCAGCATTAATCATACCAAAGGAATTTATTGAAAGTTGAATTATTTCGGCTGGACCTTTTCCTTTAAAGACCAAAATAGTTTCATGTGTCCCTCATCGCTGTTCATTAACTGTTTTTATAAAAAAGATCAAGGAGTGGCCACTTTGACCAAGCATATGATCAAGACTCTTACGAGTCAAAACACATCATGCTACCCGTTGTTGCCTGAATAAATAATTTTCACTAAGGACAGTGGCTGGGCTCGCTTTTCATATACCTGAAGGTGGAGTGCAATTACATATGGAATATTGTAGGGATGAATGCGTCCCAGCAATCCCTGATCTGACAGGCTGGGCTTCCCGAAGCGTTGCTTTGTCTTCCGGAATATATATATATATATATATATATATATATATATATATATATATATATATATATATATATATATATATATTCTCAACAAATGAAAAATACGTGGCACTCTCCTTGAATATTTCAGTTGTTTTATTTAAATCATCTCTCTCCTCTTTCCCTACGCGTTTCGACCATCTCGGTCTTGATCACAGCAGTAAACATAGTCCTATGTTTATTTTCACTATTTATACTCGGTCTCCACGTTGCCCATTAGGAGGCATTGTGGGACCCGTAGTTCTTTAAATACCATTAAAAAAATTCAATTAGGCAATCATTGAAAATCATACATGTGATGGATTTAGGTGATCCCATTCATAACCCCAGTAGTTATGGAAACAATATTATAACTTATGATGAGTGTTAATTCTAACTTGTCGCATATTATGTAAGTTAAATCTAGTTTGCATCCTACTCAGCGCTGTCTATTAACTCTGAGGGTGTCAGCATTTAGTATGTTGACACCTGTCGTGTTATATTCATATTATTAAGACAGACAGATCAGCTATGCCCTATACTGTATTTAAGAGAATGCGACAAGTCTTGACTTAGTGTCCTGTATTGGTTGTAATGGGCTAAATCATAGGTTTTAGGGAAAGTTATAGTTAGTTGGACATTGCACTCGTACAAAACCCGTGAAATTCCCCAGTTATAGTTAGTTCAGCTAACTATAACTCGCGCCCCCGCAATGCACTGCTGATGACGTCACATATTACATCACTCATGACATGGTCAGTGACATCACTGATGACATCACTGACATTTAATTCCCCATCTTAAAACGCGCCACGGGGCCTGTTTGCACACATGTCACCTGAAGCCCCGCCCCCTCCCTTCACCACTGTGCAAACGAACCCTGTGGTGCGTTTTAAGTTGGGGGATTAATTCCCCTTGAATCCTGACGGTCCCTGGAGTCCAACTAGCCCACCATGTACCTTCAAAAAGTGCCCCAGAGCTGCGTTGCCGAGAGGTGTAAAAAGGGGCATGGGCTCTGTACACCTCTCTGCAACACAGCCCCCTGGTGCATACTGGAGGTTCCTGGTGGGCTAGTTGGCCCCCAGGGACCCCCAGTATTCAAGGGGAATTACTTCCCTTTTCTACAACGCGCCAGGGGCGCGCTTTGCAGACTGCTGCAGGGAGGGGCGGGGCCTCCGGCACGATGCCGGTCTTTTTAAATTTTTTTAATTTTTTTGTATGGGAGGGGGCTGTGTGGCCCTTCCCCTGGCCTCTTTGGCCCCGGGGACCCCATCCCCGGGGCATGAGGATTTTCTTTTTTAAATAAAAAAATGGGAAGGGGGCCGCGTGGCCCCTTCCCTGGGCTTCTATTGGCCCCGGGGACCCCATCCCCCGGGCATGCCCTCTTTTTTTTAATATAAAAATATTTAGAGGGGGGCTGTGTGGCCCCCCTCCTCAGGCCACTTAAGGCCCCGGGGACCCCATCACCTGGGGCCGGCCTTTACCTTTTTTTAATTTTTTTTGGGGGGGAGGGGGGCTGCGTGGTCCCCCTCCCAGGCCACTAATAGCCCTGGGGACCCCATCCCCCGGGGCCTGGCCACTCATTGGGGACCGTGGGGGGGGTCCCCAATCCCCGCACCAGTCCCGCCTGGCTCCCCGCGCCCTGCTGGAGCCGGCATTGCTTTCCATAAGGGAGCTGCTGACATGCAGCTCCCTATGGAAAGCAGTCTGCTTTGCTTCATTGAAGCGAGAGCAGGTTTCCCTGCTCTCGCTTCAATGAAGCAAAGCAAGCTTGCAATGACAGGACTGGAGCCTCCAAAGCGCCACAGAGCTGCGTTGCAGAGAGGTGTAAAAGGGGCGTGGCCTCTGTACACCTCTCTGCAACGCAGCCCCTGGCGCATACTGGAGGTTCCTGGTGGGCTAGTTGGCCCCAGGGACCCCCAGTATTCAAGGGGATCGTTCCCTCTCTGCAAACGCGCCAGGGGCGCGTTTGCAGAGTGGTGAAGGAAGGGGCGGGACCTGCGGGCCCGATCATTTTTTTTGTTTTTGTTTTTGTCCCTGAAGGGGGCTGTGTGGCCCCCTTCCTTTTTTCTGTTTTTGGGCCCTGGGGACCCCATCCCCAGGGCCTTACCCCTTTTTAAATTTCAAAATTAAAAAAAACGGGAAGGGGGCGCGTGGCCCCCTTCCCTGGGCCTGTATTGGCCCCGGGGACCCCATCCCCCGGGGCATGGCCTCATTTTTACTTTTAATATTTTGAGGGGGCTGCGTGGCCCCCTCCTCTAGGCCATTTAAGGCCCCGGGGACCCCATCCCCGGGGCCGGCCTTACCATTTTTTTTTTTTATTATTTTTCAACTTTGGGGAGGGGGCCGCGTGGCCCCCTCCCGGGCCACTACTTGCCCCGGGGACCCCATCCCCCGGGCTGGCCCTCTCGTTGGGGACTGTGGGGGTCCCCAATCCCCCACAGTCCCGCCGGCTCCCCGCGTCCCTAGGGAGCCGGCATTGCTGTTCCACATGGGGAGCTAGCTGACATGCAGCTCCCCATGTGGAAAGCAATGTGCTTTGGATATTGGAAGAGAGAGCAGGTTTCCTGCTCTCTCTTCCAATATCCAAGCAGTTTGCAATGACAGGACGGGAGCCGCGAGGCTCCCGTCCTGTCATCTAGAACTACAGTGTCCCGGGGGTAGGCACCCGGGACACTGCAGGAGCCGGCCCTGGGGGTGGTGGTCCCCAGGGCCATCAAGGCTCCAGGAGGGAGGCCGCGCGGCCCCCTCCCTACATCAGCACAGCCCCGGGAGGTGGTGGTCCCGGGCTTCGGGGTCCAAACGGACCCCCATTTTAATTTGTTAGTGCCCGGGAGGTGGCGGTCCCGGGGCGTGTGGGGGCTGGAGCCGCCCACACAGGTTGTTTAATTTTATTAAAAAGCCCCGGGAGGTGGTGGTCCCCGGGGCTGCGGGAGGGCTCAGAGCCCTCCCGCACCATTTTTAAAAAAGCCCCGGGGGTGGCGGTCCCCGGGGCTTGGGGGACCTTTGAGGCCCCCACACATAAAATTAAACCCCCCACCATGCCCCCGGGACTTGGGCCACCCGGGGGCAAAGTACTATCGAGCGCGGAGACCGCGCTTGATTTTTCTCGGCAGGATTCGCGCACCCTGAGCGCATCCTGCCGATTTTAAAAAAATGTTTTTTTTGCCCAGGGGTCCTTGTGGGACCCCCTGAGCAAACCTAGGGGGTCAGGGTGTTTCTACCCTGCCCCCTTTGTGCGCTTTGCGCACTTGTTTCTGTCCTCGGTTCTACCGAGGGACAAAATGGCTGCCAACATTTCCTGAATCGGAATGTTGACAGCCAGCTGACAGCCAATTAACATGCAGCTCGTGCTCGGGAGGATCACGCGACTCGCCCTAGATATCACTATCTTTTTACTTTTGATTTTCTCAGCAACTACTGAACGGATTTACACCATTTAACAAAAGGGTTCTTTCTGAACCAAGAACTACCTCTTTGCCAAATTTGGTGTAATTCCGTTCAGCAGTTCAGCTGTAGCCGTGTCTAAAGTTTCCTATGGAAAATTGCATGGGAAAACGCGTTTTAGGACCCCCTTTTTCTCGGCCCCGCTTGACGAATCACCCCGAGACTTTCAGGGTAGGAGCGGACCGGAGCGGGCCATAAAGTTTGAAAATTTTGCGAAGATACGTCAACCGGCAAGAGAGTTATTTCAAATAGAATGTACGGATTTCCTATGGATAATAGGTTGTAACTATAACTATCTACTGGCGACCGCCAGTAGATAATATATATATATATATATATATATATATATATATATATATATATATATATATATATTATCTACTGGCGGTCGCCAGTAGATAGTTATAGTTAGGACCTATTTTCCATAGGAAATCCGCAACATTCTATTTGAAATAACTCTTGCGTCGGTTGACGAATCTTCGCGAAATTTTCAAACTTTATGGCCCGCTCCGGTCCGCTCCTACCCTGAAAGTTTCGGGGTGATTCGTCAGCGGGGGCCGAGAAAAAGGGGGTCCCAAACGTGTTTTCCCCATTCATTTTCCCATAGGAAACTTTAGCCACGGCTACAGCCCGAACTGCTGAACGGAATTACACAAAATTTGGCAAAGAGGTAGTTCTTGGTTCAGAAAGAACCCTTTTTGTTAAATGGTGTAAATCCGTTCAGTAGTTGCGGAGAAATTAAAAAATAAGAGTCAAAAAATCAATTTCCCATAGGAAACTTTATGCAAGGCTACAGCCCGAACTGCTGAACGGAATTACACCAAATTTGGCAAAGAGGTAGTTCTTGGTTCAGAAAGAACCCTTTTTGTTAAATGGTGTAAATCCGTTCAGTAGATGCTGAGAAAATCAAAAGTAAAAACACATATATATCTGGGCGGAGCCTAACCACACATGTCATCGTGAGATCTGATTGGCTGTCAGCACTTCATCCTGGAATTGCTGGCAGCCATCTTGGGACCAATATAAATGATAGTACCCCATTGAAATGCATTGTAGTGAATCGAAGATTTTGAGGGTTACCAAAGGAGAACTATAAAGGGTGATAACAGACTTTAGTTACATTAGAATTCATTTGTTGATGGTACCATACTAATTTCAGGAATTGTGGTGTGTTCTAAGGTGATTTTACCCTGTGAAAAACCTTCTGCTGGGATATCATGAATCATGTTTGAGAGAAAACTATTTTCACATGCTTGTCCCATACAGTTTTGGAAGGTGCTCCAGAAGCTAAAATGAGAGCATATTTTCTGTAAATTCACATTATCTTTCTCAGTCATGTGAGAATGAAGTCTGACATTCTCAGTAAAACATGTACATCCAACAATGGCAGAGACTGTCAGTTGATTCCTTTGTGTTCTACTGCAGCTTCCCAGAGTGTTCTAAAGAACAACTAGAGTGCTAACAGCCTTACTTATGACAAAAGTATGGCACACCTGAAGCCATCTTGATTGGAATAAACTGGTAACACTTAAAACATTTAATTTAAAAAGGAACAAAATGATGGGGTTCATTTTGTCATAGAAATTATGGTTAGTGCTGTAGAAAGAAAAATTAGGACATGTTTCAAGTGTGATCTCAAATATCTTCCTGTTATATTTCAACAGGAGCAGCCTGTCAGTTGATGCCTTTGTGTTCTACTGCAGCTTCCCAGAGTGTTCTAAAGAACAACTAGAGCGCTAACAGTCTTACTTATGACAAAAGTATGGCACACCTGAAGCCATCTTGATTGGAATAAACTGGTAACACTTAAAACATTTAATTTAAAAAGGAACAAAATGAGGGGGTTCATTTTGCCATAGAAATTATGGTTAGTGCTGTAGAAAGAAAAATTAGGACATGTTTTAAGTGAGATCTCAAATATCTTCCTGTTATATTTCAACAGGAGCAGCCTGTCAGTTGATGCCTTTGTGTTCTACTGCAGCTTCCCAGAGTGTTCTAAAGAACAACTAGAGTGCTAACAGCCTTACTTATGACAAAAGTATGGCACACCTGAAGCCATCTTGATTGGAATAAACTGGTAACACTTAAAACATTTAATTTAAAAAGGAACAAAATGAGGGGGTTCATTTTGCCATAGAAATTATGGTTAGTGCTGTAGAAAGAAAAATTAGGACATGTTTTAAGTGAGATCTCAAATATCTTCCTGTTATATTTCAACAGGAGCAGCCTGTCAGTTGATGCCTTTGTGTTCTACTGCAGCTTCCCAGAGTGTTCTAAAGAACAACTAGAGTGCTAACAGCCTTACTTATGACAAAAGTATGGCACACCTGAAGCCATCTTGATTGGAATAAACTGGTAACACTTAAAACATTTAATTTAAAAAGGAACAAAATGAGGGGGTTCATTTTGCCATAGAAATTATGGTTAGTGCTGCAAAAAGAAAATTTAGGGCATGTTTTAAGTGAGATCTCAAATCCTCTTCTATTTCATTAGAAAATTCTGACATGCAGACTGAAACAATCACTTTCAATACCAGCAGTAGACTTCCAGTTAACTCCTTGGTGAGCAGTAGCTTTACTACAGTGATCTAATGAACAACTAGAGTGCTAACATTCTGAATTTATGGCAAATGTGTGACACATCTGAATGCCTTCTTGATGGAATCAAAGTAAAAAACTGAAAGCATTTCCTACTGAGGAGACTGTAGTAAATGAGGAAATTAGGAAACTTCATAACAAATAAGTCTCCCAAGATGGCCACCAGAGAAAAAAGAGCCCAAATGTAGCACAAATATCACCCAGAGGTAGCCCACGTATAGCCCAATGACAGAAGTGTGCAAAACACTTTTTATTTTTGTTTTTTTGCAGTTTTATATAGTGCAGACTGGTCAGGTATTGGAGTGCTTTACATGAGCATTGGTTACATCACACAAGGACAAATTCATGTTGGTTGACCCCTACACTACCCAAACACCACTGCACTACCCTAAACCCTAAAACACTACCCCCAGCACGACCCCTTCACTACCCAAACACAACTGCACTACCCTAAACTCAAAAACACTACCCCAGCACGACCCCCTACACTACCCAAACACCACTGCACTACCCTAAACCCTAAATCTACCCCCTACACTACACAAATACCACTGCACTACCCTAAACCCTAAAACACTAGAACCCAGCACGACCCCTACAGTACACAAACACCACTGCACTACCCTAAACCCTAAAACACTACCCCTACACTACACAAACACCATTGCACTACCCTAAACCCTAAAACACTACCCCCAGCATGACCCCCTACACTACACAAACACCACTGCACTACCCTAAACCCTAAAACACTACCCCAGCACGACCCCCTACACTACCCAAACACCACTGCACTACCCTAAACCCTAAAACACTACCCCCAGCACGACTCCCTACACTACACAAACACCACTGGACTACCCTAAACCCTAAAACACTACCCCCAGCACGACTCCCTACACTACCTAAACACCACTGCACTACACTAAACCCTAAATCTACCCCCAGCATGACCTCCCACACTACACAAACACCACTGCACTACCCTAAACCCTAAACACTACCCCCAGCATGACCCCTACACTACCCAAACACCACTGCACTACCCTAAACCCTAAAACACTAACCCCAGCATGACCCCTACACTACCCAAACACCACTGCACTACCCTATACCCTAAAACACGACCCCGTACACTACACAAACACAACTGCACTACCCTAAACCTAAAACACTACCCACAGCATGACCCCCTACACTACACAAACACCACTGCACTACCCTAAACCCTAAAACACTACCCCTACACTACACAAACACCACTGCCCTACCCTAAACCCTAAAACACAACCCCAGCATGACCCCCTACACTACACAAACACCACTGCACTACCCTAAACCCCCTACACTATACAAACACCACTGCATTACTCTAAACCCTAAAACACTACCCCCAGCACGACCCCCTCACAACACAAACACCACTGCACTACCCTAAACCCTAAATCGACCCCCAGCACGACCCCTACACTACCCAAACACCACTGCCATACCCTAAACCCTAAAACACTACCCCAGCATGAACCCCTACACTACCCAAACACCACTGCACTACCCTAAACCTTAAAACACTACCCCCAGCACTACCCCCTACACTACACAAACACCACTGCACTACCCTAAACCCTAAAACACTACCCCAGCACAACCCCCTACACTACACAAACACCACTGCACTACCCTAAACCTAAAACACTACCCCCAGCACGACTCCCTACACTACCCAAACACCACTGCACTACCTAAACCCTAAATCTACCCCCAGCACGACCCCTACACTACCCAAACACCACTGCACTACCCTAAACCATAAAACACTACCCCCAGCATGACCCCTACACTACACAAACACCACTGCACTACCCTAAACCCTAAAACACTACCACCAGCATGACCCCCTACACTACTCAAACACCACTGCACTACCCTAAACCCTAAAACACTAACCCAGCATGACCCCCTACACTACCCATACACCACTGCACTACCCTAAAGCCTAAAACACTACCACCAGCACGACCCCTACACTACTGCACTACCCTATACCCTAAAACACTACCCCAGCACGACCCCCTACACTACCCAAACACCACTGCACTACCTAAACCCTAAAACACTACCCCCAGCACGACCCCCTACACCACCCAAACACCACTGCACTACCCTAAACCATAGAAAAGAAACCCCCACCCCATGCCCAATCCCCCTTACCTCTCACTCCTCGTGGTTCCTCTCTCCTCGTGGTTCCTGCTTCACGTCGTCTCTGAGGGGTGGTGCACGTCGTTGTGAGGAAACGGAACAGCCTCTGTTTCCTTACAACGACATGGATCGTCTACATGTTTTTTAGAACGCATGGTCATTTACCATACATACCTTTACAACAAAATTCGTTGTAAAGGCATGCATGGTAAATGACCATGCGTTCTAAAAAAATGCCACTCCCCCTTTGCCCACCATTCTGCAAACGCGCTCCCTGGCGCGCTGTTGGATGGGGATTAAAGTCCCCTTCGATGCTGGGGGTCCTTAGGTGCCAACTAGCCTACCTGACACCTCTAGTATGCCCCAGATAGTGGTATTGCTGAGAGGTGGACACATGCCGTGCCCCCTTCCTGCGCCACTCTGTAAACGCGCCTCCTGGCACACTCTTGGTTGGGGGATGAAGTCCCCTTGCCTCCTGAGGGTCCCTGGGGGCCAACTAGCCCCTCTTGTTATCTCTAGTAAGCCCCACACAGCTGGATTTCTGAGAGTGTTCCGAGGCCATGCCCCCTTTTTACACCACTCTGCAAACGCACCTCCTGGTGCTCTGCTGCTCGGGGGATGAAGTCCACTTTAGTCCTGAGGACACAAGAGCACCTCATCGCCCCACCAGCAGTGCGCTAAGAGGCACATTTGCAGAGTGGTGTGAAAATGGGCGTGGCCTCCGACCACCTCTCAGCAAACCCACTGCGTGGGGCTTACCTGAGGTACCTAGTGGGCTAGTTGACCCCTAAGGACCCTTAAGATTTGAGGGGACTTAATCCCCCAACCCAGAACGCACCAGGAGGCGTGCTTGCAGAGTGGTGCAGGGAGGGGGCGGGGCCTCCGGCGAGATGCCGGCTTTATTTCTTTTCTTTTTTAAATAAAGACATAAAACAGAGGCCTTCATTATTTAATAATTTATAAATATAATTTGAAATTCACAATTACGGAGAGTTATACCAGAGCTACAATTCATTTTAGAGAGATTCGCAAGCACTCTAGCTGCATTTGTGTGCCAACTGCAAAGCGCTAATATTTTAAAACTGCAATAAAGTTTACTAATGTTCGTTCGTGTTTTCATGGTAGAGGGTTGGAGAGTTGTCGCTGGGGCAGGGGCAGCCCTGCATTAATTATGTGACTCTTTTCTGAAAGGGATGCAAGAATGGATTAATAACAAGACACCCGGTGCCAACACAGAGACTCCAATGAGGAACAAGACCTTTAATCATCAAGGCATTGCAGGAAACCCAGGAAAGACATAGGCAAGAGCCAGAGAAAGTCATAAAAGTCTACGCAGCTCGACACTTGGAGCACTTATCATTCATGCTGAATTTCCTCCTCCGCTCATATACCAGAATGTGTACTTAATTTACTGCTAGTGGAGCAGCCTGCATTGCACTCAAGGTAACACGTGTTGCAGTTTGTAGAAAGGATACTTCCAACTCCTTAGAACTGGTTTCACTAATTATGGAGAATGACATTGCTTACTTAGGGTGTGTGCCTTTTCAAATATTCAAGGGTTTGTGGTTTTGTGTCCCTTTCCTGCACCAGTTAATATATTCCTTGGGGCGGAGGACTTTAAACAAGAAAGTCCTTTTTATAGTTCACATCGATGATGATGTGGTGTTTTCTGTCAACGAAAGCGGGTCTTCACTGCAGAGGCGATACCTGGTTGCATCCTAAGCTTGTTGATGGGTAGATGCGAGTGTACATGCCCTGTTTGATTGTATAAGTAGGCACATCCTGGGACCCTTTTAAATGTACTGTAAGGGCGAGTTTGTGCATCCTGGTGGGTGTTTGTTTTTTTGCACAATGTGTGCTAGTGTGTTTATTTGTACGCTCTGTGAGATACGCATCCACTCATTAACAAGGCAAAACGACCAAGTTAACTCATGTTGTGAGTGTATGTATTTTATGGGTGAGCATGTACGTATTTGTTTTGTCTGTGAACTGTTTGTGTCTCTCCTTAGAGTTTTGTATACAAGCACACCTATTCTAACCGGGTGGTGTGCTTAAAGTGAGAGAAGTCAAAGTGTGTGTGGGTGTGTGCGAGTGCACATGTCAAAATATGCTAGTGTGTGTACTACCGTCATTTGGTGAGTGTAAATGGGTGTTTTGTTGATACAGGTTCTCTCGCATGTGGGCTCCTCGAGTTAGGTGCAGTGAAATGCTGGTCGCTGTCCCAGGCACAACTATGCTAAAAGTAAGAACAGTTATAACAAGAGCCCTTCCTACACTGCTTGTCAGTGTTGGATTACCCTGTCACTCAAGATTCCAAGTTGTCGACAAGTGAAGAGGATATACAAATATACTCAGGAGAATATGCTAATTACAAGATGTAGGACACGCCAACAGAATAACCGGGGGAGGGGGCAGTCTGAAATGTAAAGTATTTATAAATTCCATTAGTTTATCTGTTAGAACGTTGGTACCTCGCACATGTGTCAGATTTCACCTATTCATAAGTGCAGTGCAAAATGGTTTGTAAAGATATACTGCGCAAGGCAACAACATGTTTTTGATATTCTGCAGCAAAACACTTCCTGTGTGTGCACCTGGCACATCGATCAGGTGGAAGCAGAAGTGCGCATGCAACGCTAGTATGGAGGACTCTGGCAGAGAAATGTCTGAGCTGACTTGTACAATATTCAGACATATGCATCGGTCAGCCCGGGTTCTTCACACTCTTGAACAGGGGGTGGACGATGAGTGAGACATTTGGGACAGTTAATGCAGCACAGTGCTTTTTGCTATTTTGAGAAATTGTTGTGATATACTGGAGCACTGCATACATGTTTTACCTCTGTAACAATATATCATTACCAATACATGCTGGAGTGCGCCGTGGGCACCATATCCATTCTCACTCGCATTACAATAGGAGCACTTCCCTGCACCACTTTGATACTACACAAATGGACCATGAACTCCGCCCACTATACATTCAAATGGCAGTGATATTACATACGGGGTAGCAGAGAGAACGTTTTTTTGAGTGCAGCAATAATAGAGGGGGATAGATTTGTCGATAGACCTGGCCAGAGGGCCATACAGGTAAAAGGCGCAGCTAGGCAAACATCGGACTCTTTGCTGCAGGGCTGCGGGGGGCCGCTTGCCCCTGCATATTATTTAAAAAGCCCCGGGGGAGGTGGCGGTCCCCAGGGCTGCGGGGGCCCGCACGGCCCCCACACATATTAGAAAGATTGCCCCCGGGACCTGGCCCACCCAGGGGCTCATTAAAACAAAGCGCGAAACACCGCGCTTTGTTTCTTTTTTATCTTTTCCGTACCGTACGCGAATCCCGCTGAAATTGTTTTAAAAAATTCTTATTTTGGCCCTGGGGGTCCCTGTGGGACCCCCTGAGCAGGCCTAGGGCATCAGGGTGTTTCTACCCTGCCCCCTTATCTTCTTTTTTAATCATTTTTGACCCTTTTGCTTGTGACTCGGTGCAGCCAAGCCAGAAAATGGCTGCCAACACTTCTTTGTTTGGAGTGTTGGCAGCCAATCAGAATGAAGCTCGTGGTCGGGATGGTTCGCGGATCCACCGCGTTTACCAGATATCGATATTTTCTTTATTTTTGAACTTCTCAGGAACTACTGAACGGATTTACACCATTTAAATAGTGCACTCTGGGCCAATAGCTACCTCTCTGCCAAATTTGGTGTAATTCCGTTCAGCAGTTCGGGCTGTAGCCACGACAAAAGTTTCCTATGGAAATTAACATGGAGAAAACGCGTTTTGGGACACCCCTTTTTTCTCGGCCCCCGCTTGACGAATCACCTCAACATTTTCAAGACAGGAGTGCCCCATTAGTTTGTAAAATTTTGCGAAGATTCGTCAAACGGCGCCAAAGATATTAACAAAAGAAAAAACGCTTTTGAATAGAAACGAGGTCCTAACTATAACTACCTACTGGCGACTGCCAGTAGGATATATATATACTCCAAATTGATGATCAATGCATGTGTAAAGGGAGGTGACATCCATAGTAATCATTGCAATATGTATCCACCCAATCAATATTCAATAAAGATACAGATTAGGTATTGCTTAAAAGACACACATTTATATGTTTTATCATACAAATATATCTATATATTTGTGAAATGTTGCTGCTCCAAAAGCCGTTCAACCAGCCTGGCGGTGCCGGTGCCAGTGACGGCAGCAGCTGCAGTCCAACATTAAACACAAATCCAATTTTAAATATGAAATAAGCGATGCGGTACACCAGTGGATAGCACAATGGTTTATTGTGCAAACAAACAACGCGTTTCGGCAAGAAGCCTTTGTCAAGTGGTGCAATGCGCTCTACTGCCTCAAGAAATACACTTCTAAGTTCGTAGGCACTGACAAAATACTAATCAATTTTGAGAATCATCAAATATGACCGTTTGTTCAGCAATCACAATATTCTATAAACATCAATTGATGGCATTTCTCCAAATGTAAATACATTCCCCCACAATAGTTCATTTAATTTTGATATAATTGCATTTGTGAAAACAATTTTCAGTGTTCACATTTTGTCAGCCTTATTCATATTTTAAAGTTGACAATCAACAAAGATTTCATTGTTCAAAATCATTTGAAATTTCTAAATAAAATCGGCAGCAGCATATGCACGAGAGTCATCGGTGTTACCACATTAGTGCAGTTTAGTGCTATAGAGAAATAGAGAATCATAATTGAGGAATTGCATAATACCCCACAATCAAGTGTATTAGTCAAAGTCATTCCATAATTCATTGGACTTGACCGATGCTGAATTGCCTAATCGCATTGTCCCGTATATATATACAATGCATAAGATAGGTGAACACACACCGCAGACAATACATCATACTTGCAAATAGATATGAATATTTCGCTAGAACCCTCTCAGTTAGAGTAAAGACAACATATTGGGCAAGTGCCCTGGTAACCTGCAGAGCATTCCTACTATCAAGCATCTGTATGGCTGATATCGAGTAACTATTTCCATCAATTTGGAGTACAAGTTTGTGGATAGTTTATAAGAACCAGGGTTATGTGTTTTATAAACACAACAAGATTTTACTGAACATGAATAGGTATTGCTTGGAAGACATTTTTTTATGTTTAATGATACATATTGCAGGTAATTTATTGGGACTGCGATGGGCACCTGCTTAATCCCCAGATTTGCAAATCCTGTGAGGAGCAGATGGTCTGATCGGATGAGAATGAACCATTCAACAACTGTATAGTCCTATGGACTAGTAACAGTGATGATTTATTTTTGCTATGGAATGGCCCTATCGAGGAAGCAGAGATGTTTATTCATCAATTGAATGCAAATCCCTATAATTTAGGATTCACTACTAGGACGGGTCAAACAGGAATGGCATTCTTGAATGTTAAATTATGGGTGGAGAAGGGTCATATTTGCTCTAGTCAATTCTACAAAAACATAGCAGGAAACAAGTCTTACATTTCATGAGTCATCAATTTAGGTGTTTGGTGAATAGTAAACCTTACGGGGAGGTGTTAAGGATTAAGCGTCTGTGTAATACAGATGATGAATTCCAAAAGAAAAATGCAGATGACTGCGAGGCTCAAACTGAGAGGGTATACGAATAATCTTTTAAAACATAGAGGGCAAAAAGGCATCCGTGATAACTAGGAACCAATTGCTATTCCCTAACAAGAAATCACAAGGAGATAGTTGCATATGCCTGATTACCACCTATCACAAGTCATCTCCTAGAATAGGGCCATATGGCCTAACATAGGGGAATTCTGAGAATCGATGCAGTTATAGGCCCAGAATTACCAACTAGACCCTCTATTACATACAGAAGAGGTACATCTTTAGGGGATATTTTGACCCACAGCTAATTTGCAAAAAATACTAGAGTGGACAGCTCTGACTATAAGGGCTTCTCCAAATGTGACCATTGCAAGGCATGTCAATATATCTCCAACACAAATGAATGCATATCATTCTTGGGCCAAAAGATATTTATAAAGCAGTTTCTTACTTATTCATCAGATTTATGTATATATGTATTAATGTGCCTCTGTAATCTTAAATATGTGGGGAGCATCAAAGGGCCATCAGGATTGTAAATATTACCTACCCCATAGCAAGACATGTTTCTATAACGCATCAGCAGGATGTAGCTAAACTGCCATTCTTTGGAATTGACAGGGTGTGCAGGAATATACATGGGGGTAATAGGATTATACAGTTAAGACAACTAGAATCTTGATTTATAGACGAAACACCCCCATCTCTCAATAAGGATGAGGAATTGGAAGTTCATGTGGACTGAGGTTTCGCCCATGAGGGAAACCTTTTTACCCAGCAGCCTTTATAATGACCAGCTTTTGAAATTAAGTCAGTACCCTGCATGCAAAGTTACCACATGTTACTTTACAACACAAGTCGACATGCTGTAGGGGGCGATTTGTTGGGCTGGCGTTTGATTTGTAAGACCTTCCCTACTGTTGCATAGACTAGAGTTGGAATAGTCATTTATACCATTCAAAAGTCCAACGCCCCTAATGCAAGTCGTTGTTATGACTTGCCTGCTAAAGTAACGCATGGTAAATTTACAGGTGGGTTACTGACTGTGTTGTAAAGGCGTGTAGGGTAAATACCTGCAGGGTTCCGTCATACAACCCACTTGTGAGTATGGTTTTGTCCTATGTCCCTGTCTGTGAAGAACTAAGTATGATGTTTCTGCATTTGATTATGTTTTTTAAAAATTTATTTTAGTAGTTATTTTATATATGTATGATATTATTTTTGTTCGCTGGATCTCAGACTTTTTATAAGTAATTATGCCCGAGTGAGCTAGATTCTCTGTTTACTGCTTTTTGGGGGGTGTTAAATCATCCCATTGGCTCTTCCAGTCAATATACTGGTCTCACCCATGGAAAATGTGTCTGGGTTGTATTATATAAAAATATTTTCATATTTTTGTCATTTATTGGATTTTAATATTATTTGCAATCTATCATGGCTTTGTTTACATTATACAATTGCGATGAATTATCACACATATAATATGTATTTACTTTTTGAAGGATGTTTGCCTTTATTAGTTTGGTATCATCATTTGATGTGGCCACTCGTTTTATGAAATAGTAGCTCCTCACAGTTTAGCTTTGCAATTGTATTTATTTCTAAAGGTGTTGGGGCTTGTCATCTTGACAAAGGCTCATGGAAGCTGAACCCTGTCGGAGTTGGTGTTGCTCAATAAAGAAATTGTCTTGAATTACACTCTGAAGTGCCCATGTTTCTTTATGATTCCAATGTCTTGCATTTTCACATACACAAACACAGACAGACACACACACACACACAAATATACACACACACATATATATGTGTGATTATATATTATATATATCCGTGTGTGAATACATTATATATATGTGTGTGAATATATATATTTATATATATATAAATATGTTCCACCAAACGCCCAAAGCATTTCAGGAGGGCACTCAACAGAATTCCCACCTACCGGTTTTCACATAGACTTGCCTTCATGTCACGCTGCATTAACTCGAGTGCCATCCTGAAATGCTTTGGGCGTTTGGTGGAACAAATTTACAGCAGGGCAGCCCTGTCCTGGGGAGGAGCACCATCCACACAAAGACATGAGAGGCTGCTGCAGGAAACAATTTCCAGCTGGATGCAGCACAGAGTTCCATATTTAAAAAGAGACCTGCCTGAAGTGCCACGAGTCCTACTAAGGAAAATAAGTGTGCTTTTAATTTGGACAAAAGGAACTGAACCCACTTAGGGAATAGTGAGGTACTCCATGTCCCAGCATGCCGCTCGACTGAAGGCGGGCCAACTGATGGTTGTAATTAATGAAAAAATGCTGATGTCATGAAAATAAAAGAAGGATTGGCTGTTCCTTTTGTTTTAATAAGCAAGCCCCTGACGAAGAGGAGCACTTCCTTGAAACGCGTTGGGCACAGAGTTAATGCAGCGTGACATGAAGGCAAGTCTATGTGAAAACCGGTAGGTGAGAATTCTGTCGAGTGCCCTCCTGAAATGCTTTGGGCGTTTGGTGGAACAAATTTACAGCAGGGCAGCCCTGTCCTGGGGAGGAGCACCATCCACACAAAGACATGAGAGGCTGCTGCAGAAAACGATTTCCAGCTGGATGCAGCACAGAGTTCCATATTTAAAAAGAGACCTGCCTGAAGTGCCACGAGTCCTACTAAGGAAAATAAGTGTGCTTTTAAAATGGACAAAAGGAACTGAACCCACTTAGGGAATAGTGAGGGACTCCATGTCCCAGCATGCCGCTTGACTGAAGGCAGGCCAACTGATGGTTGTAATTAATGAAAAAATGCTGATGCCATGAAAATAAAAGAAGGATTGGCCGTTCCTTTTGTTTTAATAAGCAAGCCCCTGACGAAGAGGAGCACTTCCTTGAAACGCGTTGGGCACAGAGTTAATGCAGCGTGACATGAAGGCAAGTCTATGTGAAAGCCGGTAGGTGGGAATTCTGTTGAGTGCCCTCCTGAAATGCTTCGGGCGTTTGGTGGAACAAATTTACAGCAGGGCAGCCCTGTCCTGGAGAGGAGCACCATCCACACAAAGACATGAGAGGCTGTTGCAGGAAACGATTTCCAGCTGGATGCAGCACAGAGTTCCATATTTAAAAAGAGACCTGCCTGAAGTGCCACGAGTCCAACTAAGGAAAATAAGTGTGCTTTTAAAATGGACAAAAGGAACTGAACCCACTTAGGGAATAGTGAGGGACTCCATGTCCCAGCATGCCGCTCGACTGAAGGCGGGCCAACTAATGGTTGTAATTAATGAAAAAATGCTGATGCCATGAAAATAAAAGAAGGATTGGCCGTTCCTTTTGTTTTAATAAGCAAGCCCCTGATGAAGAGGAGCACTTCCTTGAAACGCGTTGGGCACAGAGTTAATGCAGCGTGACATGAAGGCAAGTCTATGTGAAAACCGGTAGGTGGGAATTCTGTCAAGTGCCCTCCTGAAATGCTTCGGGCGTTTGGTGGAACATATATATAAATATATATATATTTTTTTTCACTGAAAAAAACACAGGTTACAGAGACGTTATAGTACTACACCAGATAAATTCATCAGTTATAGTTAGCTGAGCTAACTAATATTCACGCCTCTGCAATGCACTGCTTACGGCCTCACATATTACGTCACTCAAGTCATGGTCAGTGACATCACTCATGACATTACTGATGACATCACTGATGACATCATCCAGTGACTGTGAGTGTTTTTAAAATGTTTATGACTGTTAAATATATATACAAAGATGTATTGATGAATCAGTTGGTGTACGAGTGCCTGTTTGGATGATTCAGTGGGTGTGTGACTGACTGTATAAGTGAGTGATTAGGTATCTCAGTGAATGTATGGGTGAGTGACTAGGTTGTGTGAATATCTGTATGAGTCTGTGAGTTGGTGTCTAAGTGGCTGTATGGGCTGGTGAGTGGGTACATGAGTATCTGTATGGGTGATTTATTGGTTGTCTGAGTACCTGTATGGCTGTATGAGTATCTGTGTGGATGGGTGAGGGGGTGTTTGACTGCCTGTATAGATGAGTGAGTGGGTGAGTCAGTGGCTGTATGGGTTATTGAGTGTTTAAGTAAAGGGCTGTAAAAGTGACTGAGTGTGTGTATGGCAGTGTTGTTGAGTGAATGGATGTGTCAGTGGTATATGAGTGATTAACTGGATATGTGAAAGGCAGTATAGCTAAGTGTTAGAGTATATGAGTGACTGTATGTGTGAGTGAAGGATTGCGATAGTGGCTGTATGGGTTAGTGAATGTGTGTGTGAGGGCCTGTGTGGGTGAGAGAGTATAGGTTAGTATCTGTATGAATAAGTGAATGGGTGTGTGTATAACTGTATAGGTGAGTAAATAGCTGTGTGACTGACTCTATAGGTGATCGGGTAGGTGTGTGAATAGCTCTATGAGTGACTGACAGCGTCTGAGTGGTTGTATGAGGGGATGTGTGTGTAGACCTATGAATAAGTGAGTGGGTGTGTAAGTACTGGTATGGGTATGTCAATGATTTTGAGAAATTTAGTTTGGAAGTTGGAGTGGGTGTATGAAAGGTTATATTGGGGGATGAGTGGGTGCGTCAGAGATTCTGTAGATGATGTCTTCAGTGATGTCATCAGTGATGTCATTTGAGATGTCATCAGTTATTTATTTATTTTTGTCCTCATTCGCCTTGGATTCGAAACTCTGCCCCACCTCAACAAGAATCTACCAGAGAGACTCTTTTAATCCAAGGTAGAAAAAGTCCCATAAACTTCTTTCTCAGTTTCTGTCCTAGCCAACCATGCCGAACTGCAGATCACATAAGAGAAGTAAAAGACTGACCTAAAAGGCATAATCATTGGACCTTTCTCCTACCCCTGATTGTTTCCTCTCACTTTAATTCCAGCTATTCCAATGCAGAAGGCCAAAATTCATTTCTGTTTTCACCAATGCTCTATCTAGATTGATAGTATGCTTAATGGATTTTACCCAGTCGAGTTCAGTCAGTGGTAAGTTACTGATACATTTGTTACAAATCTCCCTCTGGGTCGGGAGAATCAAGTAAAATACCAGTATTTTTTACATCGTTAGACATATAATCATGTCACTCTGGCACAGCAAAAAATACTAGAGGCAGGCTTACTTGAAATACTATGCCAAGTGTAGTTGAGATAAATCTACTCACATCGCTCCAGAACACTCCAGGAACATTTGAATATCATCGGCTTCCTCTTGACTGCATTTTGCACACCTCAGTGTTTTTCCATTACCCAACTTCGATAACTTAAAGGGTGTCCAATATACCCTATGTAAACAAAATATGTTGTTTCTCCTTAAATTGGCAGGAAAACAGTGGAATAAAGCATGTTAAAAGCTACTTGCCATACATCTTCTGGCAAAATAAACAATTGATGGATGGAATGCTGGACAATGCAAACATTCACCCCCAGTCACAAGGATCTGGGTTAAATCCATCATTCTTTTGCTCACCACCCCAGTTTGGACCCAGCCATATGAAAATCAGACTTGACCCTGTTCCTTGTGGGAACAGTCCAGCCCAAACTGCCAAACCAGGTTCTCCCTGGACCAGAAACAAGCATCCTGGTACCGGTTTCAGGGCATCACCCTTCATCAGCCAGGCTAGCTTGAATCCAGTGGTGTAGTGAGCACAGGACCCACGTCTGGGCATACCCTTCCCACTTAGGGCGACATATGCAAAAGAAACAATTGATGGACGGAATGCTGGACAATGCAAACATTCACCCCCAGTCACAAGGATTTGGGTTAAATCCATCATTCTTTTGCTCACCACACCACCCCAGTTGTTGGTTCCTACCCCCTACCAATTGATGTAAGGGCACCTGTTCCACTAGCGTGCTATTAGGCTCCCTAGTAGGCTTTGCTACAGTACCCTGCAGTGTTTTGTTGAATGTGCTACAAAGAGGCTGGTAGCACTACAGTTACAGCACTTCTCAAAGCGTATCTATTTTTTAGTGCACTCTCCTGCTTTCTTTGAGAGACTGAGACTCAGACTGGTACTGGTGCTGGTACTAAGTTGTCCCCCTCCAAGTTAGCCAGAGAAGGCTCACCCTCTCTTTTTCTTACCCGTGTCTGCAGGGCAATCCTATTAAGTGAGGACTTTGTGTCTCCTCTACTCTTGGTCTTCAGCGGTGCCTCTAAGTAGGTCCTCTGCCCGGTGTCTCCTGCCTCCCTCGCTCCAGGTTCCTCACAGCAGCTTGGGCTGCTTGTGCTGCCTCTGCATTTCCTCCCCCGGAAGGAGATCCGAGCCGCAGCCCTGCAGCCCAGGTGGAGCTCGTGTGTGGCTCTGACCCAGCACAGCTCCCTTCTGGAGACTCGGCGTGCTCTGTGATCGTGTTACGAATGGGGGGCTCGGAAGGAACCCCGTCGCTGTGCGCACCTCTTCCCAAACCCTCTCTACTACAGGTATGGTTATTTTTTGTTTGTTACCTGTCCCCAGGGCATAAATGTAGCTCCAGACTCAGGAGCACTGTGACCTGCTTTTAACTGGCCACCATGTTCTCCTCTAACTGGCTGCCAAGTTCTCCCTCGAGATGTCATCAATTATGTCATCAGTGATGTCACTGACCATGTCATGACTGATATAGTATGTGAGGGCATAAGCAGTGCATTGTGGGGGAGCGCATTATAACTGCTAAATTTCTCTGGTTTTGTATGAGTGAAATGTCAGCCTAACTATAATGCCCCTGTAACCTTTGTTTTTTGCAGTGAATTTCTAATGTTTTTTAAATGCTGAATCCTAACTATGCAAAAACAACAATTGATGGACAGAATGCAGAACAATGTCATACATTCACCCCAGTACAGAGATCTGGGCCTAAATCCATCGTTTTTTTGTTCACCATGCCATTCCAGTTTGAACCCAGTCATATGCAAATCAGTCTTGACCCTGTGCCTCATGGGAACAGTCCAGCCCGAACTGCCAAGCCAGGTCCTCCCTGGACTGGAAACAAGCATCCTAGGACCGGTTTCGGGGTTTCACCCCTCTTCAGCCAGGATAGCTTGATTCCAGTGGCATGGAGAGCACAGGACCCACGTCTGGGCATACCCGTCCCACTCGGGGCGAAAATGCAAAAACAACAGTTGATGGACAGAATGCAGAACAATATCATACATTCACCCCAGTACAGAGATCTGGGCCTAAATCCATCGTTTTTTTGCTCACCATGCCATTCCAGTTTGAACCCAGCCATATGCAAATCAGTCTTGACCCTGTGCCTCATGGAAACAGTCCAGCCCGAACTGCCAAGCCAGGTCTTCCCTGGACTGGAAAAAAGCATCCTAGGACCGGTTTCGGGGTTTCACCCCTCTTCAGCCAGGATAGCTTGATTCCAGTGGCATGGAGAGCACGGGACCCACGTCTGGGCATACCCGTCCCACTCGGGTCGACAAATGCAAAAACAACAGTTGATGGACAGAATGCAGAACAATGTCATACATTCACCCCAGTACAGAGATCTGGGCCTAAATCCATCGTTTTTGCTCACCATGCCATTCCAGTTTGAACCCAGCCATATGCAAATCAGTCTTGACCCTGTGCCTCATGGGAACAGTCCAGCCCGAACTGCCAAGCCAGGTCCTCCCTGGACTTGAAACAAGCATCCTAGGACCGGTTTCGGGGTTTCACCCCTCTTCAGCCAGGATAGCTTGATTCCAGTGGCATGGAGAGCACGGGACCCACGTCTGGGCATACCCGTCGCACTCGGGGCGACAAATGCAAAAACAACAGTTGATGGACAGAATGCAGAACAATGTCATACATTCACCCCAGTACAGAGATCTGGGCCTAAATCCATCGTTTTTGCTCACCATGCCATTCCAGTTTGAACCCAGCCATATGCAAATCAGTCTTGACCCTGTGCCTCATGGGAACAGTCCAGCCCGAACTGCCAAGCCAGGTCCTCCCTGGACTGGAAACAAGCATCCTAGGACCGGTTTCAGGGTTTCACCCTCTTCAGCCAGTATAGCTTGATTCCAGTGGCATGGAGAGCACGGGACCCACGTCTGGGCATACCCGTCCCACTCGGGCGACAAATGCAAAAACAACAGATGATGGACAGAATGCAGAACAATGTCATACATTCACCCCAGTACAGAGATCTGGGCCTAAATCCATCGTTTTTTTGCTCACCTTGCCATTCCAGTTTGAACCCAGCCATATGCATTTCAGTCTTGACCCTGTGCCTCATGGGAACAGTCCAGCCCGAACTGCCAAGCCAGGTCCTCCCTGGACTGGAAAAAAGCATCCTAGGACCGGTTTCGGGGTTTCACCCCTCTTCAGCCAGGATAGCTTGATTCCAGTGGCATGGAGAGCACAGGACCCACGTCTGGGCATCCCCGTCCCACTCGGGCTGAAAATGCAAAAACAACAGTTGATGGACAGAATGCAGAACAATATCATACATTCACCCCAGTACAGAGATCTGGGCCTAAATCCATCGTTTTGCTCACCATGCCATTCCAGTTTGAACCCAGCCATATGCAAATCAGTCTTGACCCTGTGCCTCATGGAAACAGTCCAGCCCGAACTGCCAAGCCAGGTCTTCCCTGGACTGGAAAAAAGCATCCTAGGACCGGTTTCGGGGTTTCACCCTCTTCAGCCAGGATAGCTTGATTCCAGTGGCATGGAGAGCACGGGACCCACGTCTGGGCATACCCGTCCCACTCGGGCGACAAATGCAAAAACAACAGTTGATGGACAGAATGCAGAACAATGTCATACATTCACCCCAGTACAGAGATCTGGGCCTAAATCCATCGTTTTTTTGCTCACCATGCCATTCCAGTTTGAACCCAGCCATATGCAAATCAGTCTTGACCCTGTGCCTCATGGGAACAGTCCAGCCCGAACTGCCAAGCCAGGTCCTCCCTGGACTTGAAACAAGCATCCTAGGACCGGTTTCGGGGTTTCACCCTCTTCAGCCAGGATAGCTTGATTCCAGTGGCATGGAGAGCACGGGACCCACGTCTGGGCATACCCGTCGCACTCGGGCGACAAATGCAAAAACAACAGTTGATGGACAGAATGCAGAACAATGTCATACATTCACCCCAGTACAGAGATCTGGGCCTAAATCCATCGTTTTTTTGCTCACCATGCCATTCCAGTTTGAACCCAGCCATATGCAAATCAGTCTTGACCCTGTGCCTCATGGGAACAGTCCAGCCCGAACTGCCAAGCCAGGTCCTCCCTGGACTGGAAACAAGCATCCTAGGACCGGTTTCGGGGTTTCACCCCTCTTCAGCCAGGATAGCTTGATTCCAGTGGCATGGAGAGCACGGGACCCACGTCTGGGCATACCCGTCCCACTCGGGCGACAAATGCAAAAACAACAGATGATGGACAGAATGCAGAACAATGTCATACATTCACCCCAGTACAGAGATCTGGGCCTAAATCCATCGTTTTTTGCTCACCATGCCATTCCAGTTTGAACCCAGCCATATGCATATCAGTCTTGACCCTGTGCCTCATGGGAACAGTCCAGCCCGAACTGCCAAGCCAGGTCCTCCCTGGACTGGAAAGAAGCATCCTAGGACCGGTTTCAGGGTTTCACCCCTCTTCAGCCAGGATAGCTTGATTCCAGTGGCATGGAGAGCACGGGACCCACGTCTGGGCATACCCGTCCCACTCGGGGCGACAAATGCAAAAACAAAAGTTGATGGACAGAATGCAGAACAATGTCATACATTCACCCCAGTACAGAGATCTGGGCCTAAATCCATCGTTTTTTTGCTCACCATGCCATTCCAGTTTGAACCCAGCCATATGCATATCAGTCTTGACCCTGTGCCTCATGGGAACAGTCCAGCCCGAACTGCCAAGCCAAGTCCTCCCTGGACTGGAAACAAGCATCCTAGGACCGGTTTTGGGGTTTCACCCCTCTTCAGCCAGGATAGCTCACTTTGCCACTGGATTCAAGATAGCCTGGCTTATGACGGCTGTAAGCCAGAAACCGGTCCCAGGATGCTTGTTTCCGGTCCAGGGAAGACATGGTTTGGCAGTTCGGGCTGGACTGTTCCCATGAGGCACAGGGTCAGACTGATTTGCATATGGCCATGTCTGAACTGGGGTGGCGGAGTGAGCTAAAGAATGATGATGGATTAAACCCAGATCAGTTGACTGGGGGTGAGTGCTTGCAATGTTCAACACTCCGTCCATCATCCCCTTTGGTTTTGCTATGTTCGCCCTAAGTTGGCAGGGTATGCCCAGACGTGGGTCTCTTGCTCACTTTGCCACTGGATTCAAGATAGCCTGGCTGATGATGGCTGTAAGCCAGAATCCGGTCCCAGGATGCTTGTTTCCGGTCCAGGGAAGACATGGCTTGGCAGTTCGGGCTGGACTGTTACCATGAGGCACAGGGTCAGACTGATTTGCATATGGCCATGTCTGAACTGGGGTGGTGGAGTGAGCTAAAGAATGATGATGGATTAAACCCAGATCAGTTGACTGGGGTGAGTGCTTGCAATGTTCAACACTCCGTCCATCATCCCCTTTGGTTTTGCTATGTGAATCCTAACTATAGCGTCCCTGTAACCTTTGGTTTTTTCAGTGAATTTCTAAGGTTTTCCAACTTCTATAACATCCATGTAACTTATGATTTTTTTATTGAATTTTTAAGGTTTTTAAATTGTATTTTCTATCTAAAATGTCTCTATAAGATCTAATTTTATAAGCTTGTATTTCCTTCAGTGGATTAATAAGCGTTGTTTTTTTTCTTTACATTTTTTATATTTGCGAAAGGTGCATGTTTTTGAGGAAGTCTTAAACATATATATAGACACCCTTTTATTAACAGCAGACACAAGTTGTTTAGTAATGTAGAGTTTATCTGATGGTTTTGTGAAAAAAACATGTTAAAGGTGGAGTTTTATATATTCGCGGCGTCGTCAGTAGTTGCGAAGTGTGCATGTTTTTTTAAAACTTGGGGACACATACTTAGACATATTTTAATTAATATTTGACACAGGTTGTTTATTGATATACTCTTTAAACCTAACTTTTGGAAGAGTTATTTCAATTAAAAGCCTTTTTTATTTGGTGTTTTGTGTGATCAAGGCGATGCCAGAAGTCACGATGATGTCACGATGATGTCAGTAACTGGGATGAACACGTGTGATTGGTAAAGTGTATACCACATATTTATACATATTACATAGTATTATACACATTGGGGGTCTAATATCAGTCGATTACATTTATGTTTGCCTACTTACTTTCAAACATAATATTATTCTGTTCAATTCCTGTCTTCGCGATGGCGCTGATCATCGCGAAGATCATGAGACAGGGATACAAAGCAATATGATTGGATGATACACTTTTGAACTATAACATTGGGAAGAACGTACCCATGCACCTTTCTGGTTCAATCTCTGAGAGCACTTCAGAAGGTTTCTGGAATTTTCTGTTATAATTTTAAAACCTTTTTTAAACAATTGGCAACTCAAACAACAGAACAACAACAGGGGAAGATCAGTACCAACAGAAAAACCAGGAAGTCCAGGAAGGACATTCTGAAAAGCCTGAAGATGAGGGGCCTCCACAGAAAAAAGCAACATCAAATGGGAGTTCTTCACTATTCCTTCTGGAGAATGTAAAACTGTGGCAAAACTTATGCAATGTATAATTTTTTAAAAGAAGTTGTCGAGAGGTACACATAAAAATACTCTTGTGGAACAATTTCAATGCTCTACCATCTGAAAACTTTCCACAACAACTGATTAAAAGCTGCAAAGAGACAGCGAGAGGCTGAACATCCATCAAGATCTTTAGCAACAGCATCGACACCTGGACAAAGAGTGCCTTCAGAAGTTTAACAACAGTCTCAAGATACCGCACCTGAATGCAGCCAGATGGCCACCTATTGTATGACTGTGGAGTTGTGGTTAGTGTTGGTGAGCAGAGCATAACAGCTTTCCGTAACAGTTGCAAGACTCACAAATGTTGATATTGTCTTTGGGTAATTGTAGTATTCTCATGTTTTAGAGTGCTTCTTCAAGTTTTTCTACTGCCAGTTGCAGTAAATATTTGCTTGAAAAAAGAAAAAATATATTAAGTTGAAAAATCGCCCAAAATAAACTTCCCCCAAAAATAATTTTTACAGTTATAAAAAAGCTGAATGAATGAATGAGTGTATAATTATGTTAATAATATTTTCAATAGTGATTGACTGGATGAGTGGCACATGGATAATGGATAATGGAATGAGTGCATGGGTAGTGCCTTACTGAATAAATGAGTGAATGGATAGTGCCTGAGTGAATGGGTGACTGCATGAGTAGTGTATGAGTGAATGGATAAATGCATTGGTAGTGCCTGAGTGAATGGATGAGTGCATCACAAACCTTTTCTACCTCTGCCACAGTACCATGGAAAAATGCCCTATTCATTTCTACTAAACATAAAGCAGGAGTTTTCACATAGTAAACCCCCTAACAAATGTTTGCATTGTTGAGTGGTGTACTGCTAACATCCTAAAATGATGAAAGGTACTTTGGCTCACTTTCTTTGATAAACAAGCTAATGAGTGTCCCTGCAAATGTGTATGCTTCTCAGCTTGCAAGGATCCAAATCTTGTAAAGATACGTAGGAATTGTCTTAATATATCAATGGATTGGTGTCTAATACTACAAAAACTACTACAATTCCATTGGTATAGATGGGCCTGATTACACCTTCCGTCTACCTCTACTCCAATAACTTCTCCTAAGATTTTTAGGTACCATCAACCTCTTTTGCTATAGGACTGCAATTCTTAATTTCATAACATTGTCCTCTTTCATCAGTAGCATGAACTAATCTGTTATCCTGGAGATAGAAAGGCTCTGTACTATAAGTATGTATTCATTCTCCATTAAAAGCTGTACCAAAGTTACTTCCATTCACTAATCTTTTCTTCTGGTTTTGTCTTCTCATGCACAACACTATTTTGTCGAGTCTTCATTCCATTTAGAATCAAAATCAAAAGCTTCCTCTTCAAATCAAAGGCCTTATCAACTACTCTCTCAACTCGTTCTTTCTGCTTCAGTGAATCACTCCTTCTTCTATACTTTTTTACATTGCTCAGTAAATTTACAACCACTCTACACCAAATCATCCTGGCTCTCATTTCCTTAACTTTCTTCAGTCTCCTGGTTAAGTTATTTTCATCTTTGTTACAATCTTTTCTGCTCTTGCATACTTTTATTTTCTGTATTTTGCAATCTTTGCAAATGTCCCCATATATTTGTTAAAAATGACTTGGTCCTCTTACCAGAAGCTCTTTTTTCTTTCACCACTTTTTCTGCATTTTGCCCCTTATGTAACTCATTTCTGCAGAGATACTGTAGTTGCTTCTGTTGCTTTGTCCTCTGAGCTTTTGTCGGCATTCTAACTGTGTGTAGTTACGTAGATATTGTTCTGCAAAAAAAACAAGTATATTTTAATTTTTAACCTAGCCAACATACCAACTACTTTACTACTGACTTACACATAATACAAAAACAGTTTTTATGTTATGTCGCAGTTTTAAATCTACAGATGATCCTAGATATTACTACATGCACATACATCAATATAGAAAACCCAAAGCAAAAAAACAAACTTTATTTATTAGTTAGCTTTTAACATTTTAGCACCCTGTCCTACAACACAGCATATAAACTTAATCTAAATATTGTTTTGTGTATTATAATTGCACAGTGCAGTTGCATCCAGCAAAAGTGCAAAGTGGTCAGGTCAAAGTGACGTGAAATATGATGATTTAGCTAGACGTGTTCAGACAACACGTACTCCACTTTAGCACGCTCAGTCTAAATAGTTTATAAAGAGAATAGTCTAGTTGAGTTAACACCAGAAGAGGAGAGGAGTGCTCCACTCATTTATTTCAGTTGCTACAACACAGCTGCACCACATTTCCCTTACACATGGTGAAAGTCCAGTTTATCCCTTTTTGTGAACTTGTAAATACGGGCCCTTTTCATGCATCACTCTGCGTAAAAGAAGCTTGCCATGGGTTTTGCTGTGAGTGTATCCACGCAACACCCATGGATTTTGCAGCATTCCCAGATTTACAATGATTCGTAAACCTGGGAACGCGTCAGAATCCTACGCCTAATTAGGGGAGGTGTATGGAGGCACAACAAAGAGAAACACGTTTTTTCTCCTTGTTTTTCCCTCTTTCTATGTGTGCTGCATTCTGCAGCACACATAGAAAGAGGTAAACACCTCTTGTGAATCATGCCCGCAACACAGGCACCCTTGCACCATGGTGCAAGGGTGCCTCTGTTGGAACATGACAGCCAGTTGTGCGCCAGAGCAGGGGAAAGCACTGAGATCCATCATGTTGTTGTAAATATAACGCATTCCTGTGCTTTAAAAGTAATGCAGCACGTTGCAGCCAAATTGCTTGCGGCTCCATGCAGCATTACTTTTTTGTAAATGTAGTTCCAAGTGTTGAAGTACATAATGTGTCTCAACACTGTAAATCCGAAAACACAACATAAGAGCTACTTGCATGCCTCTCTACCACTGTGTCACTGCTGTATTTAGTATCTCAGTACTTTTTTACTTAAATGTATCAGTTATACATTTTTTGAAACAGTGCATATACAAATCTACACATTAATCTCTATCCAATCATATAGCTTACTAATTCCTGCAAATAGAGTGTGGAAGGTTGCATATCTAATTCCCCAGATGGTTCTAAAAGACTACATAATTCCTCAGTAAAACTTGTAAACACATGGGTTTGTGGTTGAATACATCAATATTCCCTGGATCATTGAATGAGTGCATAGGTAGTGCCTAGGTGATTCCCTTAGGAAACAGGTAGAGCCAAGATGATTCCCTGAGTATGTCATACCTCCATGGGTCATTCCATATCAGCATAGTTACTGACTGCATGTTTCCATGAGTATACCAGTAGTATCTGGGTGTTTGGATGAGTGCATGTGTAGAGCCTGAAGGATTAGACAAGTGCATGACTAATGCTTCAATAATTAATTACATGCATAGATAGCGTGGGATGATTAAATGAGTACAACTCTAGTGCCTTGATGATTTCAGGAGTGCATACTTAATATATAGGTGATTTATGGGGTGCATGGATTGTGCATACATGATTGTTTAAGTGCATGCATAGCACCTAGCCGATTGGATGAGTGCATGAATAGTGTTTCAGTGATTTGATGGTGCCCATTAGTTTTTGGTTGAGTGAACAGGTAGTGCCTGGATGTTAAGATAACTACATGGGTAGTGCCTGGATAGTTGAATGGGTGCACCAGTAGTGCCTGGCTGATTAGATTAGTGCATGATTAGTGTCTGAGTAATTGCATGAGTCCTTTGTTAAAGCTTGAGAGACTGGATGAAAGTAAGTGTACTGCTGGGATGACTGTATTAGTGCAAGTGTATTCCCTTAGAAATGTAATGAGTGCATAAGTACTAGATGGGTGATAGGTTTACTACAATGGTACTCTCTACGTAATTAGATGAGTGCATGAGTAGTGCCTCAGTGTTTCATGAGTGCACACGTGTGCCTCAGTATTTCAATGACTGCATGGGTTGTAAGTGGGTGTTTAGATGACTGCACAGGTTCTGCGCAAGTATTGTAATGACAGCATATTTGCATGGATAGATTCTGGGTGATTAAATGAATGTATGGGTAGTGCCTACATAGTTCAATGACTACATAATTTCTGCCTGCCTGATTGCAAGAGTACATGTGCAGTGTCTTGGTAATTGAATAACTCCATGGATAGTGAATCACTGATTTGATGACTGCCTGATTAGTGGCTGGGTGATTGCATTAGTGCCTGAATACTGCCTGACTGACTGTAAAAGTACCTTCATCGATGTTAGATACATAACAGTTGAGACTATATCTCTGACTTATTGGTTATCTACTTCTGTCAGTATAAAACTACCTGCTTTACTGTATATATGCTTTTCTACTGAGCTATGTGTGAGTGAAGTCTAGATTTCACACTAGATATATAATTGCATATATGGCTCTCTAGAAGCATACATTGCTTTTTTACTGAGCATACACATGCATCATTACGTTTCTAAAATGGGAAACAACATTTCAAATTTTTCAAAGCACAAAGCCTTTTGTGAATGGCATACCTACATCATTTCTCAAATACTTCTTCTGATTCTAAAACATGTATTCGCAATATCTCAAATAATTGTTACACTCCAAATGAAGCTAGTACAAGAACTCTCGAGGCATTCTGCACTATTAATCCTCCTCAATTTTAAACAAGCCATGTTTAAAGAAAAAAACACCACCCTAAAAATATACATGAAAGTCTTACTGAACATAGATCACCATGTAAACATATATGCAATTTCTTAAAAGATGTACACTTTCAAGCCATCTTTCCAAAAATATATACCTCTCTGCGTCTTTAAGTAAACTCAAAAGTCCCACTGTATATATAGCTATGTGCAACCACAAAAACCATATCTCACCATCTAAGCATGTGCTAAAGTTAATATGCTAATAAGTTAAAAACCACATTGGCAAACACTTCCCAATACATACCTAAACAAGCATTACTTCTTTCTAATTCATTTAAAGACAGACAACATGTTCCTATCTTTTATTTGTGACTACACTATTGCTGTTTAATAATGTTAATAAAAGTACTACAACTCCTAGAATGCAAATAACAGATGTATCTATTCTGCACATGATGTTTAGACATTTAAAACATTCTTAGTTCCTCATTACAACTTTCCACAATACTAGACTGTTATTTTTCAATAAAGTACACTATGTAATAAAGATACACTAATTCATTTTTTTCCCAAAACATTCACCACTAACCTCTCAAACAAATACTCTCTAATAAATACAGTTCATCTAATATATTCTTTCACATCACTGTGATACTCTTTTGTTATCAAACTCCCATATACATCCTAATTTCTAATGTAATTTTTATAAAGGATTAAAAAGTAATGTACATACCAGTGAATACAGTTTGTAGATTTTATTATTGGTTTAGCTCTTTGTAGATAGTTTTGATACTGTTAGGATTTGTACACCACTCTCATACAAAGCAACCATAAAATTGCAACCTCTTCAACTCTATACTCTGCGATCATGTGAAAGGCAGCAAATTAAATCTTGTCTTTCATTTTAGACTGCACTATCTATACTTGTGAATGGTTAGTATCTGTTAACCCTTTCCCTCTCTTTCAAAAAGAGATTCCTGTCTAAGGAGGTCATTACGATGGCGGGCGGAGAAAGTCTGCCCGCCACCGCAGCGGAATGCGTGACCGTCCGCAAGGAGTGCGGCGGTCCCGCACCCGATATTACGATACCACCGCCACCGTGGCGGTGGCAAGCCCTATTCACATCATTGTGGCGGGCGGTGCTCACCGCACCGCCCGCCACAATGCTGTGAATGTACGTCGTGCATTTGCATGCACAACGTGACAGGTACCGCGCGGTGCCTGCCACCTTGTGCATACAAATGCAGGCGGGTACCACAGGTACCCCCCATGTGCACCCCCCACGCCCCCAACATCCTGGGGGCCTGCAACGGGCCCCCAAATGCAAAGACCGTATGCCTTTCCATGGCGGCAACGCCGCCATGGAAAGGCTGATCTCCGCTGGCATCATAATATGGATGGCAGTGTCTTGGAGACACCGCCACCATATTATCCCTGGTTTCCGCCGGTCGACGACTCGACCGGCGGAAAAGCGGCAGACAGTCTTTCCGTCCGCCGCGGACCCCCCAGCCATCATAATATGGCGGGGGGTCTTTGCTTTATGGATGGCGGGCGGATCGCCCCCGCCGGGCTGACGGTGACTACCGCCGGCCCGGCGGGGGCAATACGCCCGCCATCGTAATGACCCCCTAAGTTTGTGTGCACAGTATTCGCGATGATCGCGGAAAAGTCACAAAAAATACGGGAGTTCAAACTTATGAAGCTTCATTTTTTTTTAGTTGTAAACTACCCAACAGTTTATTACATCGTCTTGATTTGGAAATGAAAGCTTGCTATTAATTAAATTGTGCAATCGCTCCTCAACTTTTTAAAAAATATTCTGTGTCTTTAACACCCTTCCCGCAATACATTCTTAATTCAGTGTACGATTTGACGTGTCCTATGGCCAGACATTGTAACACTTTGCTTGGTCCTATTGACACTGAGGGTCTCAAAATTTCCTTTTTTAGAATTGACAGTGTTCCGGCCAAAATAAGAGGTGGTGACAGAGAACGAGCTTTGAGAAGACTTGAATCCCAATACATCATCAGTCTCAACTGCAAATACCCGGGAGGCCTTAATCAGGATGAGGAGCTCCATGTGCATTTAGGATAAAACTCTGATTCTCTCGCTCTGTCTTTTTCCCTGGTTCCCCGGACAGGCATAGTCTTCAGCTGTGATCTCTTCTTCTCTTTCTTTTTATTCTCATTCTCTTCCTCTTCCTTTGTTTGCTCCGCCTTACACTCTCTCTCTTTTTCTGTTTAACTCTGTCCTTTGTTTCCACCGTATCGTCCTAGTTCTTGGACTTTTCTACCCCCTTTTCCGATGATGATACGTAGTTCCCTCCTTTTCTAGGTTTCTGTATCAGGCACTGTTTGAATCTCAGCCTATTTGTTGTGTATTTCACTAAGGGCACCACCTTCTCAGTCTTTTCCGACACTTGTTAGAATAGCAGTTCTATGACACTATAGCCCTTGACTTGTATGCACTGGCTTCATGTCTGGCCTTTACCAACCTTTTTATGGTTGTATGGATTAGTGAGCTCGGGGTAGTTTGGACACATCATTGTTTAACATGTTACACTCTCCTTTGCATCCCTGCTTCCATGGGTCACTTGACCTCTAAACCACCAAGCTCTCTCCCTTACTGTGAATAGGCTGTGTTAGGCCACCAGCACCGGTGTGTGCTCATTTTGGTCACTTGACTCCTACACAAGACAATACTACAGTCCACAGGGCATCCAAAGAAGTGCAGAATAATAGATGGCCACATGCAATACCTATCTTTACAGTCTGTTTTTCTGAGAAATTTCCATCTATTTTGATTACACATTTTAGGTTGTATTTTTCAAGTGCACTAAATTAATTTTGAATTGTGGAGTCTTTTTCTTTTATTTTGACTAAGAAGCATGCATTATTTGTCTTGCAAAAGTCTTTTTCTATGTTTATGCCTTCTGTAAGAGTGTCTCTCTAGAGTAAATGGGGCACACTGTCACATTGTTTCTAATGCTTTGACAAAGACCGTTTGGTTGAAACGCGTTAGCAGTAATAAAATTCTCGGATTTACCTGGAGCACGGGCAATCTTTGCAGCGCAGCAGCGTGAGCAAAAATTCAGCACATATATATGTATATATATATATATATATACCAAAACAAAGGTTACCCTTAAGGAAGAGCCTCCAGGTAGATGGTAAATGCGCTTTATTCATTGGGAGACTATTGGCGGTTCAGTTGTTATAATCAGCAGCATGTGTGCAGAGATTCATTGCAGCGCCAACACGCCAATGATTAAGAGGACACTCGAAACGCGTCTGGCGAAGGCGCTATGGATTTTAAAAAAGCACGCTGTTTTGGAATGCTTTGCAGTCTCCCAATGAATAAAGCACATTTACCATCTACCTGGAGGCTCTTCCTTAAGGGTAACCTTTGTTGTGATATGTGTAGCGGCTGACCCAGTCGCGGAAGGAGCCCCTCTGCTGTTGTGGACTCGTGGTGACTTCACTCTGATGTCATCATTAAACGAGAGGTAGAGCCTATTGGGACACATGAACGAAGCAAGGCATCACAGTCACCGTGGTCTTTTTACCCACTTGGCATTTCAAAATGCACGAACTTTTGACTCTGGCACAACTCACTGGAGGAATACAAAGAACTACCTGGACCAGAAGGCAGCAGTAGCGGCCACGCCCACTAAGGCGGTTCAGTTGTTATAATCAGCAGCATGTGTGCAGAGATTCATTGCAGCGCCGACACGCCAATGATTAAGAGGACACTCAAAACGCGTCTGGCGAAGGCGCTATGGATTTTAAAAAAGCATGCTGTTTTGGAATGCTTTGCAGTCTCCCAATGAATAAAGCGCATTTACCATCTACCTCGAGGCTCTTCCTTAAGGGTAACCTTTGCTGTGGTATGTGTAGCGGCTGACCCAGTCGCGGAAGGAGCCCCTCTGCTGTTGTGGACTCGTGGTGACTTCACTCTGATGTCATCATTAAACGAGAGGTTGAGCCTATTGGGACACATGAACGAAGCAAGGCATCACAGTCACCGTGGTCTTTTTACCCACTTGGCATTTCAAAATGCACGAACTTTTGACTCTGGCACAACTCACTGGAGGAATACAAAGAACTACCTGGACCAGAAGGCAGCAGTAGCGGCCACGCCCACTAAGGCGGTCAGTTGTTATAATCAGCAGCATGTGTGCAGAGATTCATTGCAGCGCCGACACGCCAATGATTAAGAGGACACTCGAAACGCGTCTGGCGAAGGCGCTATGGATTTTAAAAAGCACGCTGTTTTGGAATGCTTTGCAGTCTCCCAATGAATAAAGCGCATTTACCATCTACCTGGAGGCTCTTCCTTAAGGGTAACCTTTGTTGTGGTATATATATATATATATATATATATATATATATATATATATCTACTGGCGGTCGCCAGTAGATAGTTATAGTTAGGACCTATTTTCCATAGGAAATCCGCGACATTCTATTTGAAATAACTCTCTTGCCGGTTTACGAATCTTCGCGAAATTTTCAAACTTTATGGCCCGCTATGGTCCGCTCCTACCCTGAAAGTCTCGGGGTGATTCGTCAAGAGGGGGGGCGAGAAAAAAGGGGGGTCCCAAAAAGTGTTTTCCCCATTCATTTACCCATAGGAAACTTTAGACACGGCTACAGCCCGAACTGCTGAACGGAATTACACAAAATTTGGCAAAGAGGTAGTTCTTGGTTCAGAAAGAACCCTTTTTGTTAAATGGTGTAAATCCATTCAGTAGTTGCGGAGACATTAAAAAAATAAGAGTTAAAAATCAATTTCCCATAGGAAACTTTATGCAAGGCTACAGCCCAAACTGCTGAACGGAATTACACCAAATTTGGCAAAGAGGTAGTTCTTGGTTCAGAAAGAACCCTTTTTGTTAAATGGTGTAAATCCGTTCAGTAGTTGCTGAGAAAATCAAAAGTAAAAAATATATATCTGGGCGGAGCCTAACCACACATGTCATCGTGAGATCTGATTGGCTGTCAGCACTTCATCCTGGAATTGCTGGCAGCCATCTTGGGACCAATATAATGATAGTACCCCATTGAAATGCATTGTAGTGAATCGAAGATTTTGAGGGTTACCAAAAGGAGAACTATAAAGGGTGATAACAGACTTTAGTTACATTAGAATTCATTTGTTGATGGTACCATACTAATTTCAGGAATTGTGGTGTGTTCTAAGGTGATTTTACCCTGTGAAAAACCTTCTGCTGGGATATCATGAATCATGTTTGAGAGAAAACTATTTTCACATGCTTGTCCCATACAGTTTTGGAAGGTGCTCCAGAAGCTAAAATGAGAGCATATTTTCTGTAAATTCACATTATCTTTCTCAGTCATGTGAGAATGAAGTCTGACATTCTCAGTAAAACATGTACATCCAACAAGGGCAGAGACTGTCAGTTGATTCCTTTGTGTTCTACTGCAGCTTCCCAGAGTGTTCTAAAGAACAACTAGAGTGCTAACAGCCTTACTTATGACAAAAGTATGGCACACCTGAAGCCATCTTGATTGGAATAAACTGGTAACACTTAAAACATTTAATTTAAAAAGGAACAAAATGATGGGGTTCATCTTGTCATAGAAATTATGGTTAGTGCTCTGGAAAGAAAAATTAGGACATGTTTCAAGTGTGATCTCAAATATCTTCCTGTTATATTTCAACAGGAGCAGCCTGTCAGTTGATGCCTTTGTGTTCTACTGCAGCTTCACAGAGTGTTCTAAAGAACAACTGGAGCGCTAACAGTCTTACTTATGACAAAAGTATGGCACACCTGAAGCCATCTTGATTGGAATAAACTGGTAACACTTAAAACATTTAATTTAAAAAGGAACAAAATGAGGGGGTTCATTTTGCCATAGAAATTATGGTTAGTACTGTAGAAAGAAAAATTAGGACATGTTTTAAGTGAGAACTCAAATATCTTCCTGTTATATTTCAACAGGAGCAGCCTGTCAGTTGATGCCTTTGTGTTCTACTGCAGCTTCCCAGAGTGTTCTAAAGAACAACTAGAGTGCTAACAGCCTTACTTATGACAAAAGTATGGCACACCTGAAGCCATCTTGATTGGAATAAACTGGTAACACTTAAAACATTTAATTTAAAAAGGAACAAAATGAGGGGGTTCATTTTGCCATAGAAATTATGGTTAGTGCTGCAAAAAGAAAATTTAGTGCATGTTTTAAGTGAGATCTCATATCCTCTTCTATTTCATTAGAAAATTCTGACATGCAGACTGAAACAATCACTTTCAATACCAGCAGTAGACTTCCAGTTAACTCCTTGGTGAGCAGTAGCTTTACTACAGTGATCTAATGAACAACTAGAGTGCTAACATTCTGAATTTATGGCAAATGTGTGACACATCTGAATGCCTTCTTGATGGAATCAAAGTAAAAACTGAAAGCATTTCCTACTGAGGAGACTGCAGTAAATGAGGAAATTAGGAAACTTCATAACAAAGAAGTCTTCCAAGATGGCCACCAGTGAAAAAAGAGCCCAAATGTAGCACAAATATTACCCAGATGTAGCCCACATATAGCCCAATGACAAAAGTGTGCAAAACACTTTTTATTTTTAGTTTTTTGCAGTTTTATGTAGTGCAGACTGGTCAGGTATTGGAGCATTGCATCTTAAAACATGACCCAACTACACTACAAAAACACCACTGCACTACCCTAAACCCTAAAACACTACCCCCAGCACGACCCCCTACACTACACAAGCACCACTGCACTATCCTAAACAATAAAACACTACCCCCAGCATGACCCCTACACTACACAAACACCACTGCACTACCCTGAACCCTAAAACACTACCCCAACACCACTGCACTAACCTAAATCCTAAAACACTACCCCCAGCACGACCACCTACACTACCCAATCACCACTGCACTACCCTAAAACATGACCCCTTACACTACACAAACACCACTGCACTACCCTAAACCCTAAAACACTACCCCAAGCACGACCCCCTACACTACACAAGCACCACTGCACTACCCTAAACCCTAAAACACTACCCCCAGCATGACCCCTACACTACACAAACACCACTGCACTACCTTAAACCCTAAAACACTACCCCCAGCACGACTCCCTACACTACCCAAACACCACTGCACTAACCTAAATCCTAAAACACTACCCCCAGCATGACCCCCTACACTACCCAAACACCACTGCACTACCCTAAAACATGACCCCTACACTACACAAACACCACTGCACTACCCTAAACCCTAAAACACAACCCCCAGCACGACCCCCTACACTACACAAGCACCACTGCACTACCCTAAACCCTAAAACACTACCCCCAGCACGACCCCCTACACTGCCCGAACACCACTGCACTGCCCTAAACCCTGAAACACCAGCCCCTGCATGACCCCCTACACTGTCCGAACACCACTGCACTGCCCTAAACCCTGAAACACCAACCCTAGCACGACCCCCTACACTGCCCGAACACCACTGCACTAAACCCTGAAACACCACCCCTTCACGACCCCCTACACTGCCCGAACACCACTGCACTGCCCTAAACCCTGAAACACCACCCCCAGCACGCCCCCTACACTGCCCGAACACCACTGCACTGCCCTAAACCCTGAAACACTACCCCACGCAAGACCTCCTACACTGCCCGAACACCACTGCACTGCCCTAAACCCTGAAACATCACCCCCAGCAAGTCCCCTACACTGCCCGAACACCACTGCCCTAAACCCTGAAACACCACCCCCAGCACGACCCCCTACACTGCCCGAACACCACTGCACTGCCCTAAACCCTGAAACACCACCCCCAGCACGACCCCCTACACTGCCCGAACACCACTGCACTGCCCTAAACCCTGAAACACCAACCCTAGCACGACCCCTACACTGCCCGAACACCACTGCACTAAACCCTGAAACAGCACCCCCTTCACGACCCCCTACACTGCCCAAACACCACTGCACTGCCCTAAACCCTGAAACACCACCCCCAGCACGCCCTACACTGCCCGAACACCACTGCACTGCCCTAAACCCTGAAACACTACCCCACGCAAGACCTCCTACACTGCCCGAACACCACTGCACTGCCCTAAACCCTGAAACATCACCCCCAGCAAGTCCCCTACACTGCCCGAACACCACTGCCCTAAACCCTGAAACACCACCCCCAGCACGACCCCCTACACTGCCCGAACACCACTGCACTGCCCTAAACCCTGAAACACCACCCCCAGCACGACCCCCTACACTGCCCGAACACCACTGCACTGCCCTAAACCCTGAAACACTACCCCCTGCACAACCCCCTACACTCCCCGAACACTACTGCACTGCCCTAAACTCTGAAACACCATCCCCAGCACGACCCCTGCACTGCACGAACACCACTGCACTGCCCTAAACCCTGAAACACTACCCCCAGCAAGACCCCCTACACTGCCCGAACACCACTGCACTGCCCTAAACCCTGAAACATCACCCCCAACAAGACCCCCTACACTGCCCGAACACCACTGCCCTAAACCCTGAAACACCACCCCCAGCAAGACCCCCTACACTGCCCGAACACCACTGCACTGCCCTAAACCCTGAAACACCAGCCCCAGCACAACCCCTACAATGCCCAAACACCACTGCACTGCCCTAAACCCTGAAACACCACCCCTGCACGACCCCCTACACAGCCCGAACACCACTGCACTGACCTAAACCCTGAAACACCACCCCAGCACGACCCCCTACACTGCCCGAACACCACTGCACTGACCTAAACCCTGAAACACCACCCCCAGCATGACCCCTACACTGCCCGAACACCACTGCACTGCCCTAAACCCTGAAACACCACCCCTGCACGATCCCCTACACTGCCCGAACACTACTGCACTGCCCTAAACCCTGAAACACCACCCCCAGCATGACCCCTATACTGCACGAACACCACTGCACTGCCCTAAACCCCGAAACACTACCCCCAGCAAGACCCCTACACTGCCCGAACACCACTGCATTGCCCTAAACCCTGAAACATCACCCCCAGCAAGACCCCCTACACTGCCCGAACACCACTGCCCTAAACCCTGAAACACCACCCCCAGCAAGACCCCCTACACTGCCCGAACACCACTGCACTGCCCTAAACCCTGAAACACCACCCCCTGCACGACCCCCTACACTCCCCGAACACTACTGCACTGCCCTAAACCCTGAAACACCACCCCCTGCACCACCCCCTACACTGTCCGAACACCACTGCACTGCCCTAAACCCTGAAACACCAACCCTAGCACGACCCCTACACTGCCCGAACACCACTGCACTAAACCCTGAAACACCACCCCCTTCACGACCCCCTACACTGCCCGAACACCACTGAGCTGCCCTAAACCCTGAAACACCACCCCCAGCATGCCCCCTACACTGCCCGAACACCACTGCACTGCCCTAAACCCTGAAACACTACCCCCGCAAGACCTCCTACACTGCACGAACACCACTGCACTGCCCTAAACCCTGAAACATCACCCCCAGCAAGACCCCCTACACTGCCCGAACACCACTGCCCTAAACCCTGAAACACCACCCCCAGCACAACCCCCTACACTGCCCGAACACCACTGCACTGCCCTAAACCCTGAAACACCACCCCCAGCATGACCCCCTACACTGCCCGAACACCACTGCACTGCCCTAAACCCTGAAACACCACCCCCTGCACGACCCCCTACACTCCCCGAACACTACTGCACTGCCCTAAACCCTGAAACACCATCCCCAGCACGACCCCTACACTGCATGAACACCACTGCACTGCCCTAAACCCTGAAACACTACCCCCAGCAAGACCCCCTACACTGCCCGAACACCACTGCACTGCCCTAAACCCTGAAACATCACCCCCAACAAGACCCCCTACACTGCCCGAACACCACTGCCCTAAACACTGAAACACCACCCCCAGCAAGACCCCCTACACTGCCCGAACACCACTGCACTGCCCTAAACCCTGAAACACCAGCCCCAGCACGACCCCTACAGTGCCCGAACACCACTGCACTGCCCTAAACCCTGAAACACCACCCCCTGCACGACCCCCTACACTGCCCGAACACCACTGCACTGCCCTAAACCCTGAAACACCACCCCCAGCACGACCCCCTACACTGCCCGAACACCACTGCACTGCCCTAAACCCTGAAACACCACCCCTGCACGATCCCCTACACTGCCCGAACACTACTGCACTGCCCTAAACCCTGAAACACCACCCCCAGCATGACCCCCTACACTGCACTAACACCACTGCACTGCCCTAAACCCCGAAACACTACCCCCAGCAAGACCCCCTACACTGCCCGAACACCACTGCATTGCCCTAAACCCTGAAACATCACCCCCAGCAAGACCCCTACACTGCCCGAACACCACTGCCCTAAACCCTGAAACACCACCCCCAGCAAGACCCCCTACACTGCCCGAACACCACTGCACTGCCCTAAACCCTGAAACACCACCCGCAGCATGACCCCCTACACTGCTCGAACACCACTGCACTGCCCTCAACCCTGAAACACCACCCCCAGCTATACCCCCTACACTGCCCGAACACCACTGCACTGCCCTAATCCATGAAACACCAGCCCCAGCACGACCCCCTACACTGCCCGAACACCACTGCACTGCCCTAAACCCTGAAACACCAGCCCCAGCACGACCCCCTACACTGCCCGAACACCACTGCACTACCCTAAACCCTCAAACACCAGCCCCAGCACGACCCCCAACACTGTCCGAACACCACTGCACTGCCCTAAACCCTGAAACACCAGCCCCAGCAAGACCCCTACACTGCCCGAACACCACTGCACTGCCCTAAACCCTGTAACACCACCCCCAGCAAGACCCCCTACACTGCCCGAACACCACTGCACTAAAGCCTGAAACACCACCCCCAGCAAGACCACCTACACTGGCCGAACACCACTGCACTGCCCTAAACCCTGAAACACCACCCCTGCACGACCCCCTACACTGACCAAACACCACTGCACTGCCCTAAACCGTGAAACACCACCCCCTGCATGACCCTCTACACTGCCCGAACACCACTGCACTGCCCTAAACCCTGAAACACCACCCCTCAGCACGACACCCTACACTGCCCGAACACCACTGCACTGCCCTAAACCCTGAAACACCACCCCCTGCACAACCTCCTACACTGCCGGAACACCACTGCACTGCCCTAAACCCTGAAACACCACCCCCAGCATGACCCCCTACACTGCCCGAACACCACTGCACTGCTCTAAACCCTGAAACATCAACCTCAGCAAGACCCCCTACACTGCTGAACACCACTGCCCTAAACCCTGAAACACCACCCCCTACACTGCACGAACACCACTGCACTGCCCTAAACCCTGAAACACCACCTCCAGCAAAACCCCCTAAACTGCCTGAACACCATTGCTCTGCCCTAAATCCTGAAACACTAGCCCCAGCACGACCCCCTACACTGCCCGAACAGCACTGCACTGCCCTAAACCCTGAAACACCAGCCCCAGCACAACCCCGTACACTGCCCGAACACCACTGCACTGCCCTAAACCCTGAAACACCAGCCCCAGCACGACCGCCTACACTGCCCGAAAACCACTGCACTGCCCTAAACCCTGAAACACCAGCCCCAGCACGACCCCTACACTGCCCGAACACCACTGCACTACCCTAAACCCTCAAACACCAGCCCCAGCACGACCCCCAACACTGTCCGAACACCACTGCACTGCCCTAAACCCTGAAACACCAGCCCCAGCAAGACCCCCTACACTGCCCGAACACCACTGCACTGCCCTAAACCCTGTAACACCACCCCCAGCAAGACCCCCTACACTGCCAGAACACCACTGCACTAAAGCCTGAAACACCACCCCCAGCAAGACCACCTACACTGGCCGAACACCACTGCACTGCCCTAAACCCTGAAACACCACCCCTGCACGACCCCCTACACTGCCCAAACACCACTGCACTGCCCTAAACCCTGAAACACCACCCCCTGCACGACCCCCTACACTTCCCAAACACCACTGCACTGCCCTAAACCCTGAAACACCACCCCTCAGCACGACACCCTACACTGCCCGAACACCACTGCACTGCCCTAAACCCTGAAACACCACCCCCTGCACAACCTCCTACACTGCCGGTACACCACTGCACTGCCCTAAACCCTGAAACACCACCCCCAGCATGACCCCCTACACTGCCCGAACACCACTGCACTGCCCTAAACCCTGAAACATCAACCCCAGCAAGACCTCCTACACTGCCTGAACACCACTGCCCTAAACCCTGAAACACCACCCCCTACACTGCACGAACACCACTGCACTGCCCTAAACCCTGAAATACCACCTCCAGCAAAACCCCCTAAACTGCCTGAACACCATTGCTCTGCCCTAAATCCTGAAACACTAGCCCCAGCACGACCCCCTACACTGCCCGAACACCACTGCACTGCCCTAAACCCTGAAACACCACCCCCAGCACGACCCCCTACACTGCCCGAACACCACTGCACTGCCCTAAACCCTGAAACACCAGCCCCACCAAGACCCCCTACACTGCCCGAACACCACTGCACTGCCCTAGACTCTGAAACACCATCCCCAGCAAGACCCCCTACACTGCCCGAACACCACTGCACTGCCCTAAACCCTGAAACACCAGCCCCAGCATGACCCCCTACACTGCCCGAACACCACTGCACTGCCCTAAACCCTGAAACACCAGCCCCAGCACGACCACCTACACTGCCCAAACACCACTGCACTGCCATAAACCCTGAAACACCGGCCCCAGCACAACCCCCTACACTGCCCGAACACCACTGCACTGCCCTAAACCCTGAAACACCAGCCCCAGCACGACCTCCTACACTGCCCGAACACCACTGCACTGCCCTAAACCCTGAAACACCACACCCTGCATGACCCCTACACTGCCCGAACACCACTGCACTGCCCTAAACCCTGAAACACCACCCCTGCACCACCCCCTACACTGCCCGAACACCACTCCACTGCCCAAAACCCTGAAACACCACCCCCTGCACCGCCCCCTACACTGCCCGAACACCACTGCACTGCCCTAAACCCGGAAACACCACCCCCAGCACGACCCCCTTTACTGCTCGAACACCACTGCACAGCCCCAAACCCTGAAACACCACCCCCAGCATGACCCCCTACACTGCCCGAACACCACTGCCCTAAACCCTGAAACACCACCCCTGCACGACCCCCTACACTGCCCGAACACCACTGCACTAAAGCCTGAAACACCACCCCCAGCAAGACCACCTACACTGGCCGAACACCACTGCACTGCCCTAAACCCTGAAACACCACCCCTGCACGACCCCCTACACTGCCCAAACACCACTGCACTGCCCTAAACCCTGAAACACCACCCCTGCACGACCCCCTACACTGCCCGAACACGACTGCACTGCCCTAAACACTGAAACACCACCCCCAGCACGACCCCCTACACTGCCCGAACACCACTGCACTGCCCTAAACCCTGAAACACCAGCCCCTTGCAAGACCCCCTACACTGCCCGACCACCACTGCACTGCCCTAGACTCTGAAACACCAGCCCCAGCAAGACCCCCTACACTGCCCGAACACCACTGCACTGCCCTAAACCCTGAAACACCAGCCCCAGCATGACCCCCTACACTGCCCGAACACCACTGCACTGCCCTAAACCCTGAAACACCAGCCCCAGCACGACCACCTACACTGCCCAAACACCACTGCACTGCCCTAAACCCTGAAACACCGGCCCCAGCACCACCCTACACTGCCCGAACACCACTGCACTGCCCTAAACCCTGAAACACCAGCCCCAGCACGACCCGCTACACTGCCCGAACACCACTGCACTGCCCTAAACCTTGAAACACCACGCCCTGCATGACCCCTACACTGCCCGAACACCACTGCACTGCCCTAAACCCTGAAACACCACCCCCTGCACCACCCCCTACACTGCCCGAACACCACTGCACTGCCCAAAACCCTGAAACACCACCCCCTGCACCGCCCCCTACACTGCCCGAACACCACTGCACTGCCCTAAACCCTGAAACACCACCCCCAGCACGACCCCCTTTACTGCTCGAACACCGCTGCACTGCCCCAAACCCTGAAACACCACCCCCAGCATGACCCCCTACACTGCCCGAACACCACTGCCCTAAACCCTGAAACACCACCCCCTGCACGACCCCCTACACTGCCCGAACACCACTGCACTGCCCTAAACCCTGAAACACCACCCCCTACACTGCCCGAACACCACTGCACTGCCCTAAACCCTGAAACACCACCCCCAGCACGACCCCCTACACTGCCCGAACACCACTGCACTGCCCTAATGTAGGAGAGTAGGATCTGCTTCACATGGGTACCCCCACTTTTTGCTGATGCTTCACTGTTTTTCGACTTTAGTCTGGCTGGGGCCCTGCTAATCAGAACCCCAGCCTAGCTGCTTCCTCTCTAAAATGGTTTCCATGTGCCTTAGGCACATCTCTAATTGGAATCTGGAGTGCCCTTATAAGTCCCTAGTATATGGTATACTATGTACCCAGGGCATAGGTACCTCAGAGGCCTACCAGGGGCTGCAGCATGTATTGTGCCACCCCTGGAAGGCCATCCAAAATGACACCACAGGTCTGATACTGCAGCCTGGGTAAGGTGGTGCATGCACCCCTTACTGTGATATAGGTTAACTATATCACTACATACCTACACACATATAAACCTATAAGTCACTCCTATGGCAGGCCTTGTCAATCCTGAAGGCAGAGTGCATGGTTCCTATGTGAGAGGGTGCCCCTGCATGAGCAGGACCCCTCTGCAGCGTTCGGAGACCCTTCTCTGATGCTGTTTGTAGTGCAGCCTGACCATATACTCTTAAGTGCATTATAACCTCGCGTTAAATGCTAACTTTGGTATAGCTGCACAGAAATATGTCGTGTTTGGTGTCAAACATCTTGGAATACTACCCCCCCGCCAATTCTGGCGGCGGGGGTAGCATTCCACCCTTCTAGAGGGAGAGACATGTTAACACTGGCTTGCCCGGTAACTTCTTTCCAAAGCCCTGGCATCACAAAATGGATGCTGCTGCCACAGACACAAGTCTGGCCTCCTGCTGCTGACCGAAACTCCATCAGGGGAGGCCTGGACAATAGGTTTCCTGTCTCAGGGAGGTGCAACCAGCTCCCCAGACAGGATAGTGTGTATTGGGGCTGGGCGGGAGCACTCTCTGGTGCTTTGAAGTCCTGCACTGGGGGCACACTTGGTGTCCCTGTGCATACCCCAGTTCAAACCGTATCAGGGGCCTCCAGCCCCTGCTCTGGCGCGAACTGGACAAAGGGAAAGGGGTGTAGCCACCCCTCTGCCCTGACCCACCCATAGGTGGGACCACAGAGTAAGTCCAACCCCCTACCTTAGTATAAGGATGGGACCCCAGTCCTTAGGACTTTAGATTATCCCTGGATGAAACTCTGACACAGAATCCTGGACCTTCGATGCTCTACTTGAAGATTAGAGGACTGAAGAATCTCCCTTGGGGTCAAGGAGTGACTCCCCTGCTTGGCAGGCACCAACAAAGCAATTGTCTGGTCTGCATCTCTGAAGCTCCCGTCGGACGCTGAAGTCTTCGCATCACCAGACGTGGATTTCCAGACTTCCCCGAGGCTGCCCTAAGTTTCCAGCAAAGCTGAGGCCCGTAGCTTTCGTGGGTAACGTGGAACCGTGACCCCTGGACACCAAGCACACTTGCAAGTGCATCCTCTTCCTGGACTCCCATGAAGTCGTGCTTTGGGCTTCGAGTAGCCCCTACCTCCAGCACCAACTGCACCAAAGATCACTGGCCTCCACTCCACGAGTGTCCTGTGAGCCAGCTCCACGTGCGTGGACTCGAGGCTCCTTCGCGGTTGCTAGTCCATTAGCTAGTAGCCCCTCACGAAGGCCAATCTTTTCCTGCTTGGGCTTCCCTGGTTGCTCCAGGCTTGCCCTGACTTACCCTAGCTGGGTGAGTCCCTCAGAACTTGCTGGTCTGCACCATCGTCCTTCTTCACTTTCCACGAGACTTGCCGTTGCCAAGGCCTGTTGGGTCCAATCTGGTCGCCGACACCTCAGCAATCGACAGACGTCATGGGGCAGTCCGAATTTCGCTCCTGATCGCCGAAAACGCCTCCTGGACCTCGTGGCTGAAGAGTCAAGACGACCGTCAACCTACCTGAAGCCTCCGACAGCGGTGGGCATCTGCTCATCGCCTTCCTGGTCACTGGCTAGTGACCCAGACTCTGTCCCCTCTGCTTACAGGTTCTTCAGATCTCCGATCCACCCTTGGATCCACCCGGACACTTTTCACTTGGTCGCCAGCAGCACTTTGCAGCAGATCGCCATTCAAATCGATGACGAAACCCGACCCCGAAAGGCACCTATGCACCCGGCTTCCCTGGGTGAGGTAACACGAGTACTCTGGTGCTCCCGTGGGTAGAGACTCTAGAACGACCCAGTTCTCAAAGGGTTTGCTCCAAGTCCTCTTTTAAGTGTCCCTTTTCTTTAAATTCCTAACCGCGACTTTCCCCATAGAAGTTAATGGCGATTCGCGGCTGTGTTACTACACTGCACGCGTCCCCCGTGGGTCCCCTGTGTCACTACCTTGGGTGGTTCCTTGTGGTCCAAGCACTTCTACAGGCTCTAGGCCTTGTGTCTAGCTCAGTCGTGGTTCTTATACCACTTTATTGGTATATGGTTTGGTACGCCCCTAGGGCTCAAACGTGTATTTGTGCTATTACTGTGAATAACTGACTTATAATTTATGTACTTCGAACTCTAGCCTCATAAAGAGACTAGAGGGGTGTGTTTAGTAATAAATACATATATTTTGAATATATACCTGGTGTGGTCCTCTTTCATTTGGTCACTCAAGAGATTATAGACTGGTAAAACAAGCTGCTTTACATTCCTTCAAGACTTATCCTGAAGGCTGCTCTCCATAGCTACCACTAGGATAGCTTTCAATAAAGGTTGTCTTTAACCTATCTCCAATAAGGGGTTGTTTGGACTGGTGCAAGGTGCCCACTATAATTAGTGGACAGCATATACCAGGCCAACTACTCACATTGGTGTGCAGCGTGTGGGATTCCGGCTTGCTATTGTTTTACCAGATAATCTCAATTGAATTGATCAACTGAAAACCACTAAAGGTACCTAAGGTACATATAAATCAAGCTTAGTATACAGTAAGTTCTACTGAACTTAGAGTTGTGTGTTAAGGGATAGCACACCCTTTCTACAACTCAAGAGAGTTTAGTAGGCCACACTAGAGTAGGTAGTGCATACACCACACCTCACTAGTAATGTCTTCAAAGCCAGGACCCAGAGACTCCTTGTGAGAAGTTGGCCTGGCATATGCTGTCCACTAATTATAGTGGGCACCTTGCACCAGTCCAAACAACCCCTTATTGGAGATAGGTTAAAGACAACCTTATTGAAAGCTATCCTAGTGGTAGCTATGGAGAGCAGCCTTCAGGCTAAGTCTTGAAGGAATGTAAAGCAGCTTGTTTTACCAGTCTATAATCTCTTGAGTGACCAAATGAAAGAGCACCACACCAGGTATATATTCAAATATATGTATTTATTGCTAAACACACCCCTCTAGTCTCTTTATGAGGCTAGAGTTCGAAGCTACATAAGTTAGAAGTTATTTAAACACAGTAATAGCACAAATACACGTTTGGGCCCTAGGGGCGTACCAAACCATATACCAATAAAGTGGTATAAGAACCATGACTGAACTAGTCACTAGGCCTAGAGCCTCTAGAAGTGCTTGGACCACAAGGAACCACCCAAGGTAGTGACACAGGGGACCCACGGGGGACGCGTGCAGTGTATATACACAACCGCGATACGCCGTTGACTTCTATGGAGAAAGTCGTGATCGGGAAATTAAAGAAAAGGGACACTTAAAGGAGGACTTGGAGCAAACCCTTTGAGATCTAGGACTTTGAAGAGTCTCTACCCACGGGAGCACCGGAGTACTCGTGTTACCTCACCCAGGAAGCCGGGTGCATAGGTGCCTTTCGGGGTCGGGTTTCGTCGTCGATTTGAATGGCGATCTGCTGCAAAGTGCTGCTGGCGACCAAGTGGAAAGTGTCCGGGTGGATCCAAGAGTGGATCAGAGTTCTGAAGAACCTGAAAGCAGGGGGGACAGAGTCTGGGTCACTAGCCAGTGACCAGGAAGGCGATGGACAGATGCCCACCGATGTCGAGTGCTTCAGGTGCGTTGATGGTTGTCTTGACTCTTCAGCCAAGAGGTCCAGGAGGCGTTGTCGGCGACCAGGAGCAGGATTCGGGCTGGTACATGATGTCTGTTGAGTGCTGATGTGTCGGCAACCGGATTGGACCCAACAAGCCTTGGCAACGGCAAGTCTCGATGCAGAGGAAGATCGTCAATGGTGCAGACCAGCAAGGTCTGGGGAATTCACCCAGCGAGGGTAAGTGAGGGCAGGCCTGGAGCAACCAGGATGCTAAGTAAAAAAAAGATTGGCCTTCGTTAAGGTCTACTAGCCAACGGGCTAGTGACCGCGAAGGAGCCTCGAGATGTCGCACGTGGATCTGGCTCACAGGACACTCGTGGAGTGGAGGCCAGTGATCTTCGGTGCAGTTGGTGCTGGAGGCTGGGGGTACTCGGAGCCCAAAGCACGACTTCGTGGGAGACCCAGAAGAGGATGCACTTGCAAATGTGCTCGGTGTTCAGGGGTCACGGTTTCAAGTCACCCACGATAGCTACGGGCCTCAGCTTTGCTGGGGACTCAGGATAGCCTCGGGGAAGTTTGAGAATCCACCTCTGGGGATGCGATGACTTCGGCGTCCGACGGGAGCTTCAGAAATGCGAACCGGACAGATGCTTCTTTGGTGCCTGCCAAGCAGGGGAGTCACTCCTTGACCCCAAGGGAAATTCTTCTGTCCTCTAATCGTGAGTAGAGCGTCGAAGATCCAGGATTCAGTTTCAGAGTTTCGTCCAGGGTGTGAGAAGTTGGCCTGGCATATGCTGTCCACTAATTATAGTGGGCACCTTGCACCAGTCCAAATCGACTCTTATGGTAGATAGGTTAAAGACAACCTTATTGAAAGCTATCCTAGTGGTAGCTATGGAGAGCAGCCTTCAGGCTAAGTCTTGAAGGAATGTAAAGCAGCTTGTTTTACCAGTCTATAATCTCTTGAGTGACCAAATGAAAGAGCACCACACCAGGTATATATTCAAAATATATGTATTTATTACTAAACACACCCCTCTAGTCTCTTTATGAGGCTAGAGTTCGAAGTACATATATTTTGAATATATACCTGGTGTGGTGCTCTTTCATTTGGTCACTCAAGAGATTATAGACTGGTAAAACAAGCTGCTTTACATTCCTTCAAGACTTAGCCTGAAGGCTGCTCTCCATAGCTACCACTAGGATAGCTTTCAATAAGATTGTCTTTAACCTATCTACCATAAGAGTCGATTTGACTGGTGCAAGGTGCCCACTATAATTAGTGGACAGCATATGCCAGGCCAACTTCTCACATTGGTGGCAGCGGTGGGATTGATAAGGCCTGCCTTAGGAGTGACTTATAGGTTTATATGTGTGTATGCTTTTAGTGGTATAGGTAACCTATACCACAGTAAGGGGTGCATGCACCACCTTACCCAGGCTGCAGTAGCAGACCTGTGGTGTCAGTTTGGATGGCCTTCCAGGGGTGGCATAATATATGCTGCAGCCCCTGGCAGGCCTCTGAGGTACCTATGCCCTTGGTACATAGTATACCATATACTAGGGACTTATAAGGGCACTCCAGATCCCAATCAGTGATGTGCCTAAGGCACATGGAGACCCTTTTAAAGAGGAAACAGCTAGGCTGGGGTTCTGAATAGCAGGGCCCCAGCCAGACTAATGTCGAAAACCAGTGAAGCATCAGCAAAAGTGGGGGTACCCATGTGAAGCAGATCCTACTCTCCTACCCCTCCAAACGTAGGGACATTAAACTAACCTTGCCCAGTTAAGTCTTCATGTTCTAAGTGGAAATACCTAGAGAGTCCATCTGCATTCGCATGGTTACTCCCAGGCCTATGTTCCACTGTAAAGTCCATCCCCTGTAGGGAAATGGACCACCTAAGCAGTTTGGGGTTTTCACCTTCATTTGTTTTAGCCATAAGAGGGGCTTATGGTCTGTCTGAACCAGGAAGTGTGTACCAAACAAGTATGGCCTCAACTTCTTCAGAGCCCAGACCACAGCAAAGGCCTCCCTCTCTATGGCTAACCAACGTTTCTCTCTTGGGGTCAGCCTTCTGCTAATAAAAGCTACTGGCTGATCCTGACCTTCTTCATTCAATTGTGACAGTACAGCCCCTACCCCCAAAACAGATGCATCTGAATTGGGGGTAGGGGCTGTACTGTCATGATTGAGTGAAGAAGGTCAGGATCAGCCAGTAGCTTTTATTAGCAGAAGGCTGACCCCTAGAGAGAAACGTTGGTCAGCCATAGAGAGGAGGCCTTTGCTGTGGTCTGGGCTCTGAAGAAGTTGAGGCCATACTTGATTGGTACACACTTCCTGGTTCAGACAGACCATAAGCCCTCTTATGGCTAAAACAAATGAAGGGTGAAAACCCCAAACTGCTTAGGTGGTCCATTTCCCACAGGAGATGGACTTACAGTGGAACATAGGCCTGGGAGTAACCATACGAATGCAGATGGACTCTCTAGGTATTTCCACTTAGAACATGAAGACTTAACTGGGCAAGGTTAGTTTAATGTCCCTACGTTTGGGGAATTGTGTAGAGAGTAGGATCTGCTTCACATGGGTACCCCACTTTTGAATGTGAGAAGTTGGCCTGGCATATGCTGTCCACTAATTATAGTGGGCACCTTGCACCAGTCCAAATCGACTCTTATGGTAGATAGGTTAAAGACAACCTTATTGAAAGCTATCCTAGTGGTAGCTATGGAGAGCAGCCTTCAGGCTAAGTCTTGAAGGAATGTAAAGCAGCTTGTTTTACCAGTCTATAATCTCTTGAGTGACCAAATGAAAGAGCACCACACCAGGTATATATTCAAAATATATGTATTTATTACTAAACACACCCCTCTAGTCTCTTTATGAGGCTAGAGTTCGAAGTACATATATTTTGAATATATACCTGGTGTGGTGCTCTTTCATTTGGTCACTCAAGAGATTATAGACTGGTAAAACAAGCTGCTTTACATTCCTTCAAGACTTAGCCTGAAGGCTGCTCTCCATAGCTACCACTAGGATAGCTTTCAATAAGATTGTCTTTAACCTATCTACCATAAGAGTCGATTTGGACTGGTGCAAGGTGCCCACTATAATTAGTGGACAGCATATGCCAGGCCAACTTCTCACATTGGTGGCAGCGGTGGGATTGATAAGGCCTGCCTTAGGAGTGACTTATAGGTTTATATGTGTGTATGCTTTTAGTGGTATAGGTAACCTATACCACAGTAAGGGGTGCATGCACCACCTTACCCAGGCTGCAGTAGCAGACCTGTGGTGTCAGTTTGGATGGCCTTCCAGGGGTGGCATAATATATGCTGCAGCCCCTGGCAGGCCTCTGAGGTACCTATGCCCTTGGTACATAGTATACCATATACTAGGGACTTATAAGGGCACTCCAGATCCCAATCAGTGATGTGCCTAAGGCACATGGAGACCCTTTTAAAGAGGAAACAGCTAGGCTGGGGTTCTGAATAGCAGGGCCCCAGCCAGACTAATGTCGAAAACCAGTGAAGCATCAGCAAAAAGTGGGGGTACCCATGTGAAGCAGATCCTACTCTCCTACACAGGGATAATCGAAAGTCCTAAGGACTGGGTTCCTATACTTATACCAAGTTTAGGTGTTGGACTACTCTGTGGCCCCACCTATGGGTGGGTCAGGGCAGAGGGGTGGCTACACCCCTTTCCCTTTGTCCATTTCGCGCCAAAGCAGGGGCTGCAAGCCCCTGATCCAGTTTGAACTGGGGAATGCACAGGGACACCAAGTGTGCCCCCAGTGCAGGACTTCAAAGCACCCAAAAGTGCTCCCGCCCAGCCCCAATACACATTATCCTGTCTGGGGAGGTGGTCACACCTCCCTGGGACAGGAAACCTATTGTCCAGGCCTCCCCTGCCGGAGTTTCGTCCAGCAGCAGGAGGCCAGACTTGTGTCTGTGGCAGTAGCATCCATTTTGGGATGCCAGGCTTTAGAAAGAAGTTACCAGCCAGGCCAGGGTTAACATGTCTCTCCCTCTAGAAGGGTGGAATGCTACCCCCGCCGCCATAATTGGCGGGGGGGTAGTATTCCAAGATGTTTGACACCAAACACGACATGTTTAGGTGCAGCCATTCCAAAGTTAGCATTTAACGCGAGGTTATAATGCGCTTAAGAGTATATGGTCAGGCTGCACTACAAACAGCATCAGAGAAGGGTCTCCGAACGCTGCAGAGGGGCCCTGCTCATGCAGGGGCACCCTCTCACATAGGAACCACGCACTCTGCCTTCAGGATTGATAAGGCCTGCCTTAGGAGTGACTTATAGGTTTATATGTGTGTATGTATTTAGTGATATAGGTAACCTATATCACAGTAAGGGGTGCATGCACCACCTTACCCAGGCTGCAGTAGCAGGCCTGTGGTGTCAGTTTGGATGGCCATCCAGGGGTGGCATAATACATGCTGCAGCCCCTGGTAGGCCTCTGAGGTACCTATGCCCTTGGTACATAGTATACCATATACTAGGGACTTATAAGGGCACTCCAGATCCCAATCAGAGATGTGCCTAAGGCACATGGAAACCTTTTTACAGAGAAGGCAGATAGACTGGGGCCCTGAATAGCAGGATCCCAGTCCAACTAAGTCATAAACCAGCAAAACACCATAAAAAAAGTGGGGGCAACCATATAGTCAGATTCCACCTTCCTACAGTCCTTGCCAGAAGCCAGTGGGCTTCTTCCCTCCAGGTATGATAAACTCCCATTCTTGGAATTGAGAGCATTATGCAATGTTAGGAAATTGAAGACAGGGCAAAGTGCCAGCACCCAACATCTGAGAGAGATGTTACTGGCTGATGATCTCAGCAGACCCCTAGGGTCTGAGGGGGTATGTGCAGAGGGTGGGGCAGAAGATGAGGAAGGGGCCAGGGGTGGCAACACCCAGGACCCCCTCTGGAACTGACCAGGAAGGTGACAATGACCTTGACCTGGAAAACCCAATTCCTCCTGTGGAAGAGGAAGAGGAGGATCAGAATGACCTCCACTTTGTCCCCCAGGAAGAATTATGAGTGTGCCCAGAAGGTCTAGATCTCCTTCTCAGGAGTCTATCCACTCTGACACCTCAGTAGGGACCTCTGTCTCCTCTCATAGGAGGGAATCCTCTCATGAGAGGAGAAAGAGACTGATTCAGTATGAGCAAGCCCAGCTTGAACTCAGAAAACAGCAATTGGCTATAGACAGGGAGTCCCTAAATCTCTATAGAGAGAGAAAAAAGTTGGGACTAGAGTCCCATGGTGGCAGCAATTTCCCCAGAGATAGTGAAAGGTCTTATGACCATAGGAACCTGAGCAAGATTGTCCCTCCCTACCAGAGTGGGGATGACATCCACAAATGGATAACTGCTCTAGAGAGGGCCTGTAAAGTACAGAGGGTCCCTCAGGAGCAGTGGGCAGAAATCTTGTGGCTCTCCTTTGCAGACAAAGGTAGAGATAAGCTCCTCACTGTTAGAGAGGAGGATGCTGATAATTACAAAGTCTTGAAGAGTGCTCTAATTGATGGGTTTGGCCTAACAACTGAACAATACAGGTTAAAGTTCAGAGACACCCAAAACGCACAGACTCAAGACTGGGTAGACTATGTGGATTGTTCTGCTAAGGCTCTGGAAGGCTGGTTGATGGGCAGTAAAGTGTGTGACTTCACAGGATTGTACAATCTGATACTGAGGGAGCAGATTCTTAATAACTGTCAAAATCAGCTGTTGCATCAGTACCTGGTGGACTCTGATCTGACCTCTCCCCAAGAATTGGGAAAGAAGGCAGACAAATGGGTCAGAACCAGGGTGAGGCAGAAGGTACAGAACCAAGGTGGTGACCCAAAGAAGCAAGATTCCAAGAACTCTGATAAGGGTAGGGAGAAGGGTAAAGACCAGAAGTCTTCACAAGGTCCCCAAAAATCTTCTTCAGGTGGGGATTCACAGTCTACCAAAGGGAAAGGCCAAAAGAAACCATGGTGCAAGGTCTGTAAGCAAAAGACCCACTGGACCAGTGATTGCACCAAGTCCAAAGACTCTACTCCAGCCCCCACCAATGCCCCTAAGGCACCTGTTCCCCCTAGTACAGTTACAGTTGGTGGTGGGAGTGCTCCAGCCAAGGGTTTAGTAGGGTTAACCCTGGGCAATGAGATGAGCTCTGACCTAGTCAGAGAACTCACTCAGGCTGTCCTAGTCTGTGATGGAGGCATGGATATGACCTCCTCTGTGAGTCCCAGTAATCTGGGCAAGTACAGACAACAGCCCTTAATCAATGGACGAGAGGCTTTGGCATTTAGGGACACAGGGGCAAGTGTCACAATGGTGACACAAGACCTTGTGAATCCTGGGCAGATTATACTTGGTGAGATGTACCAAGTGACCAATGCTAGCAATGTCAGAACAGACCATACTCTGGCAGTTGTTAACTTCTCCTGGGGAGGGGTAACTGGCCTTAAGAAGGTTGTGGTAAGTGCAGACCTACCAGTGGAATGCTTGCTTGGCAATGACTTAGAAACTTCAGCTTGGGCAGAAGTGGAGCTCAGGACCCATGCAGAAATGGTGGGTATCCCTGCAGATGTGTTTGCTGTGACCAGGTCACAAGCCAAAATGTCTAGCACTGAACAGGCCTTGGATTCTGGAATAATTGACCAAGTGCCCTCCAAGAGGAGGAGTAGTAGGGTAAAGGCAGTGCCTTCCCCCTTGGCTCAGAAGGAAGATCAGTCTCTTGAGGGGGATGATCTCAGTCCTGAGGAAGGAACTGTCCCAGAGGAGCTTGAACCTGACCAGCTTGAGTTCTTAGGGACAGGGGGCCCTTCCAGGGCAGATCTGAGCCAGGAGCAGCAGAGCTGCCCCTCTCTTGAACCCCTCAGACAGCAGGCTGCTGCTGAGGCTGCTGGGAAAGCTAGTGGTCCCAATACAGTGTATTGGGATGATGGACTCTTGTACTCAGAGTGTAGAGACCCCAAGCCTGGTGCCACCAGGAGGTTGGTCATACCTCTGAAGTTCAGGGGCTTCCTATTGACCCTAGCCCATGACATTCCCTTAGCAGGTCACCTGGGCCAGAACAAGACTTGGGACAGAATTGTCCCTCACTTTCACTGGCCCCACATGTCTGAAGACACCAAGGAGTTTTGTCGCTCCTGTGTAACTTGCCAGGCCAGTGGCAAGGCAGGTGGCACTACAAAGGCCCCCTGATACCACTACCTGTGGTGGGGGTTCCCTTTGAAAGTGTGGGGATTGACATTGTTGGTCCCATGGATCCCCAAACAGCATCTGGGCACAGGTTTATCCTGGTGGTAGTGGATCATGCCACCAGGTACCCAGAGGCTATTCCCCTTAGGACCACTACAGCACCTGTGGTGGCAAGAGCCCTCCTGGGAATTTTCTCAAGAGTGGGCTTCCCTAAGGAGGTAGTATCAGACAGGGGTGCTAACTTTATGTCTGGATACTTAAAAGCAATGTGGAAGGAGTGTGGAGTGACTTACAAGTTCACCACACCCTATCACCCACAATGCAATGGTTTAGTTGAGAGATTCAACAAAACCTTGAAGGGCATGATTAAAGGGCTCCCAGAAAAGCTTAGGCGAAGATGGGACATACTCTTGCCCTGCCTTTTATTTGCATACAGGGAGGTGCCTCAAAAGGGGTTGGCTACAGCCCTTTGAACTTTTGTTTGGTCACCCTGTCAGGGGTCCCTTGTGCTTGGTGAAGGAAGGATGGGAGTTACCTCTCAAGCCCCCAAAGCAAGACATAGTGGACTATGTACTTGGTCTCCGCTCCCGGATGGCTGAGTACATGAAAAAGGCAACTAAAAACCTTGAGGCTAGCCAGGAACTTCAAAAGGCCTGGCATGACCAAAGAGCTGTACTGACTGTTTACCAGCCAGGACAGAAGGTGTGGGTGTTGGAGCCAGTGGCCCCAGCAGCTCTCCAAGACAAATGGAGTGGACCCCATACCATTGTTGAACAGAAGGGTGAGGTTACCTACTTAGTAGACCTAGGAACACCCAGGAGTCCCCACAGGGTTCTCCATGTCAACAGGTTAAAACCATATGTGGCCAGGGCAGACATGGGCTTGCTCATGGCTACTGATGAGGGACAGGAGGAAGAGAGTGATCCACTCCCTGACCTGCTCTCACAGAACCCTGATGATGGGTCAGTGGATGGTGTAGCCTTGGCAGGCAGCCTCACTACCCAGCAGCAGACTGATTGCAGACAGGTGCTCAATCAGTTCAGACACATATTCTCACGGACACCCAGTCAGACCACCTGGTGCACTCATGAAGTAGACACTGGGGACAGTCTGCCTATTAAAAATAAGATTTATAGGCAACCTGACCATGTCAGGGACTGTATCAGGACAGAAGTCCAGAAAATGTTAGATTTGGGAGTTATTGAACCCTCAGATAGCCCTTGGGCTAGTCCAGTGGTCCTTGTGCCAAAACCTCACACCAGTGGTGGGAAAAGAGAGATGAGGTTTTGTGTGGACTACAGGGGTCACAATGCAGTCACTAGGACTGATGCCCATCCAATACCTAGGGCAGATGAGCTAATAGACACTTTGGCATCAGCCAAGTATCTAAGCACATTTGACCTGACAGCTGGGTACTGGCAGATCAGACTAGCTGATGATGCAAAGCCAAAAACAGCATTCTCAACCCCTAGTGGGCATTATCAATTTGTGGTGATGCCCTTTGGTCTGAAGAATGCACCTGCCACTTTTCAGAGGTTGGTGAATACAGTCCTTACAGGCCTGGTAGCCTATAGTGCAGCATATCTAGATGATATTGCTGTCTTTAGCTCCACCTGGGAGGATCACCTGGTCCACCTCAGAAATGTTTTACAGGCCCTGCAAAGGCAGGCCTGACTATCAAGGCCACCAAGTGCCAGATAGGGCAGAGTCAGGTTGTGTACCTGGCCCACCTTGTGGGTGGAGGCCAGGTTCAACCACTGCAGAGCAAGATCCAGACCATCATGGACTGGGCTGCTCCCACTACCCAGACTCAGGTGAGAGCCTTTTTAGGCCTGACTGGGTACTATAGGAGATTTGTCAAAGGGTATGGATCAATAGTGACACCCTTGAATGACTTAACTTCCAAGAAAATGCCCAAAAGGTTCAGTGGACAGCTAGCTGTCAAAAGGTATTTGATGACCTGAAGCAGGCCATGTGCACTGCTCCCATTCTACAGAGTCCTGATTACTCCAAGAAGTTCATTGTCCAAACAGATGCATCTGAATTGGGGGTAGGGGCTGTACTGTCACAATTGAATGATGAAGGTCAGGATCAGCCAGTAGCTTTTATTAGCAGAAGGCTGACCCCTAGAGAGAAACGTTGGTCAGCCATTGAGAGGGAGGCCTTTGCTGTGGTCTGGGCTCTGAAGAAGTTGAGGCCATACTTGTTTGGTACTCACTTCCTTGTTCAAACAGACCATAAGCCCCTCTTATGGCTAAAACAAATGAAGGGTGAAAACCCCAAACTGCTTAGGTGGTCCATTTCCCTACAGGGGATGGACTTCACAGTGGAACATAGACCTGGGAGTAACCATGCCAATGCAGATGGACTCTCTAGGTACTTCCACTTAGAACATGAAGACTCAACTGGTCAAGGTTAGTTTAATGTCCCTGCGTTTGGGGGGTGTTGTGTAGGAGAGTAGGATCTGCTTCACATGGGTACCCCCACTTTTTGCTGATGCTTCACTGTTTTTCGACTTTAGTCTGGCTGGGGCCCTGCTAATCAGAACCCAAGCCTAGCTGCTTCCTCTCTAAAATGGTTTCCATGTGCCTTAGGCACATCTCTAATTGGAATCTGGAGTGCCCTTATAAGTCCTTAGTATATGGTATACTATGTACCCAGGGCATCGGTACCTCAGAGGCCTACCAGGGGCTGCAGCATGTATTGTGCCACCCCTGGAAGGCCATCCAAAATGACACCACAGGTCTGCTACTGCAGCCTGGGTAAGGTGGTGCATGCACCCCTTATTGTGATATAGGTTACCTATATCACTACATACCTACACACATATAAACCTATAAGTCACTCCTATGGCAGGCCTTTTCATCCTGAAGGCAGAGTGCATGGTTCCTATGTGAGAGGGTGCCCCTGCATGAGCAGGGCCCCTCTGAGGGGTTCGGAGACCCTTCTCTGATGCTGTTTGTAGTGCAGCCTGACCATATACTCTTAAGTGCATTATAACCTCGCGTTAAATGCTAACTTTGGGATGGCTGCACAGAAACATGTCGTGTTTGGTGTCACACATCTTGAAATACTACCCCCCGCCAATTCTGGTGGCGGGGGTAGCATTCCACCCTTCTAGAGGGAGAGACATGTTAACACTGGCTTGCCCGGTAACTTCTTTCCAAAGCCCTGGCATCACAAAATGGATGCTGCTGCCACAGACACAAGTCTGGCCTCCTGCTGCTGACCGAAACTCCGGCAGGGGAGGCCTGGACAATAGGTTTCCTGTCTCAGGGAGGTGTAACCACCTCCCCAGACAGTATAGTGTGTATTGGGGCTGGGCGGGAGCACTCTCTGGTGCTTTGAAGTCCTGCACTGGGGGCACACTTGGTGTCCCTGTGCATACCCCAGTTCAAACCGGATCAGGGGCCTCCAGCCCCTGCTCTGGCGTGAACTGGACAAAGGGAAAGGGTGTAGCCACCCCTCTGCCCTGACCCACCCATAGGTGGGACCACAGAGTAAGTCCAACCCCCTACCTTAGTATAAGTATGGGACCCCAGTCCTTAGGACTTTAGATTATCCCTGGACGAAACTCTGACACAGAATCCTGGAACTTCGACGCTCTACTTGAAGATTAGAGGACTGAAGAATCTCCCTTGGGGTCAAGGAGTGACTCCCCTGCTTGGCAGGCACCAATGAAGCAATTGTCCGGTCTGCATCTCTGAAGCTCCCGTCGGACACCGAAGTCTTCGCATCACCAGAGGTGGATTTCCAGACTTCCCCGAGGCTGCCCTAAGTTCCCAGCAAAGCTGAGGCCCGTAGCTGTCGTGGGTAACGTGGAACCGTGACCCCTGGACACCGAGCACACTTGCAAGTGCATCCTCTTCCTGGACTCCCACGAAGTCGTGCTTTGGGCTCCGAGTAGCCCCTGCCTCCAGCACCAACTGCACCGAAGATCACTGGCCTCCACTCCACGAGTGTCCTGTGAGCTAGCTCCACGTGCGTGGACTCGAGGCTCTTTCGCGGTTGCTAGTCCATTGCCTAGTAGCCCCTCACGAAGGCAAATCTTTTCCTGCTTGGGCTTCCCTGGTTGCTCCAGGCTTGCCCTGACTTACCCTTGCTGGGTGAGTCCCTCAGACCTTGCTGGTCTGCACCATCGTCCTTCTTCACTTTCCACGAGACTTGCCGTTGCCAAGGCCTGTTGGGTCCAATCCGGTCGCTGATACCTCAGCAATCGACAGACTTTGTGGTACAATCCGAATCTCGCTCCTGGTTGCCGACAACACCTCCTGGACCTCGTGGCTGAAGAGTCAAGACGACCGTCAACCTACCTGAAGCATCCAACAGCGGTGGGCATCTGCTCATCACCTTCCTGGTCACTGGCTAGTGACCCAGACTCTGTCCCTTCTGCTTACAGGTTCTTCAGATCTCCGATCCACCCTTGGATCCACCCGGACACTTTTCACTTGGTCGCCAGCAGCACTTTGCAGCAGATCGCCATTCAAATCGACGACGAAACCCGAGCCCGAAAGGCACCTATGCACCCGGCTTCCCTGGGTGAGGTAACACGAGTACTCCGGTGCTCCCATGGGTAGAGACTCTAGAACGACCTAGTTCTCAAAGGGTTTGCTCCAAGTCCTCTTTTAAGTGTCCCTTTTCTTTAAATTCCTAAACGCGACTTTCCCCATAGAAGTTAACGGCGATTCGCGGCTGTGTTACTACACTGCACGCGTCCCCCGTGGGTCCCGTGTGTCACTACCTTGGGTGGTTCCTTGTGGTCCAAGCACTTCTACAGGCTCTAGGCCTTGTGTCTAGCTCAGTCGTGGTTCTTATACCACTTTATTGGTATATGGTTTGGTACGCCCCTAGGGCTCAAACGTGTATTTGTGCTATTACTGTGAATAACTGACTTATAATTTATGTACTTGAACTCTAGCCTCATAAAGAGACTAGAGGGTGTGTTTAGTAATAAATACATATATTTTGAATATATACCTGGTGTGGTCCTCTTTCATTTGGTCACTCAAGAGATTATAGACTGGTAAAACAAGCTGCTTTACATTCCCTTCAAGACTTAGCCTGAAGGCTGCTCTCCATAGCTACCACTAGGATAGCTTTCAATAAAGGTTGTCTTTAACCTATCTCCAATAAGGGGTTGTTTGGACTGGTGCAAGGTGCCCACTATAATTAGTGGACAGCATATACCAGGCCAACTTCTCACACCTAAACCCTAAAACACCACCCCCAGCATTACCCCCTACACTGCCCAAACACCACTGCACTGCCCTAAACCCTAGAACACTACCCCCAGCACGACCCCCTACACTACCCGAACACCACTGCACTACCCTAAACCCTAAAATACTACCCCCAGCACAACCCCCTACACTACCCGAACACGACTGCACTGCCCTAAACCCTCAAACACTCCCCCAGCATGACCCCCTACACTACCCAAACACCACTGCACTGCCCTAAACCCTAAAACACTCCCCCCAGCACAACCCCTTACACTACCCGAACACCACTGCACTGCCCTAAACCCTAAAACACTCCCCCCAACACGACCCCCTATACTACCCAAACACCACTGCACTGCCCTAAACCCTAAAACACTACCCCCGCATGACCCCCTACACTACCCAAACACCAATGCACTACCCTAATCCCTAAAACACTACCCCCGCATGACCCCCTACACTACCCTAAACCCTAAAACACTACCCCCCGCACGACTCCCTACACTACCCAAAGACCACTGCACTACCCTAAACCCTAAAACACGACCTCCTACACTACACAAACACCACTGCACTACCCTAAACCCTAAAACACTACCCCCTACACTACACAAACACCACTGCACTACCCTAAACCCTAAAATACTACCCCCAGCACGAACCACTACACTACCCAAACACCACTGCACTACCCTAAACCCTAAAAAACTACCCCCAGCAGTACCCCTACACTACCCAAACACCACTGCACTACCCTAAACCCTAAAACACTACCCCCAGCAGTACCCCCTACACTACCCAAACACCACTGCACTACCCTAAATCACTACCCCCAGCACGACCCCCTACACTACCCAAACACCACTGCACTACCCTAAACCCTAAAACACTCCCCCAGCACGACTCCCTACACTACCCAAACACCACTGCACTACCCTAAACCCTAAATCTACCCCCAGCATGACCCCCTACACTACACAAACACCACTGCACTACCCTAAACCCTAAAACACTATCCCCAGCACGACCCTCTTCACTACCTAAACACAACTGCACAATTTGTTACAGGCGTTGCAACGCAGGCCTGTGGTGCTTACTGGAAGTACCTTGTGGGCTAGTTGGGCCCCAGGGACCCTCAGGATTCAAGGTGACCTAATCCCCCAACTTAAAACGCACCACGGGGCGCGTTTGCACAGTGGTGAAGGGAGGGGCGGGGCCTCAGGTGACATGTGCGCAAACACGCCCTGTGGTGCGTTTTAAGTTGGGGAATTAATTCCCTTTGAATCCTGAGGGACCCTGGGGGCCAACTAGCCCACCAGGTACCTTCAGTAAGCACAACAGAGTTGCGTTGCAGAGAGGTGAAAAAGGTGCGTGGCCTCGGAACACCTCTCTGCAACTCAGCTCTGTGGTCCTAACTGTAGGTACCTGGGGGCTAGTTGGGCCCCAGGGACCCTCAGAATTCAAGGGGACTTAATCCCGCAACTTAAAACGCGCCACGGGGTGCGTTTGCACACGTCACATCAGGCCCCCTCCCTTCACCACTGTGCAAACGCGCCCTGTAGCGCATTTTAAGAGGTAGTTTTAATCCCCTGCCCTATTATGTACTAGGGACTTGCAGAGGAGGTCATGCTAATCACAGGGGTACCCCAACGCATAGTGTTCCCTAGTGTATGTAGGTGTTTTCACTGTATTCTAAGTGTCTTTTAGCATAGCACTGGCTCTGGTTAGTCAGAGTCAGTTACCACCAGTACCCGTCTGAAAAAGTTGTGGGCACAGGATGATTTTGCAACAAGGCCTCTTTCTGCTCCTCTGTTGGTTCTTTCTGCACATCTTTTGCTTCTTTCTGTGCGTTTTTTCTTCTTTCTTCACATGTCCTACCTCTGTAGGCATAATTAGAAACTAGCATTTAAAAAAACCTTTGAAATTCACTTAAAAAATCATAGGTTTCAGGCACGTTATAGTTAGACATTAGCATTTAAAAACCTTTGAAATTCACTGAAAAAACCATAGGTTTCAGACACGTTATAGTTAGAAATTAGCATTTAAAAAACCTTTGAAATTCACTGAAAAAACCATAGGTTTTAGGGACAGTTATAGTTAGTTGGACATTTCACTCGAACAAAACCATAGAAATTCCCCGTTATAGTTAGTTCAGCTAACTATAACTCGCGCCCCGCAATGCACTGCTGATGACGTCACATATTACATCACTCATGACATGGTCAGTGACATCACTGATGACATCACTGATGACATCTCTAATGACATCACTGATGACATCATCCATGTGATAATTTCATGCATCTTCTCACACCCTAATATAACTTTTGATACACCCACTCTAAATTACAGACTGCCATTCTCAAAACCATAGACACTCCAACACCAAAAACTACATACCCACTCACTGATTCTTAGGTCTACACACACATCCACTCACTCACCCGTACAGTCACTCATACTTAGTCACTCAGTACAGGACTATCATATGCACTCATACACCTATATAAACACTCACACACCGCCACTCATCCATAGAGGTACTCACACACCTAGTCAGTCATGCAAAAAACTTAATCACACACCCATTTACTCACCTATACAGTTATACACACACCAGCTCACTTACTCATACAAATACTAGCACATTCTTACGCTCTTATACAATCACTGATACAAGTACACACTCATCCATACAGCCACTCTCACAATCACACACTCTCACTTATAGCCATTTATATACTCCAACACACATATATACTGCCTTTCACATATGTAGTTACTCACACATGTACCACTGAGATATACATTCAATCACTAACACACCCATAAACACACTCACCCACCCATACAGTCCATCACAGATGCACTCTTGAAACCATGCACCCAGTGAATCACTTACAGTCCATCACAGATGCACTCTTGAAACCATGCACCCAGTGAATCACCAACTCACACATCTATGCACAGAGTCACACACACCCCACCCACACAAACACTCAGGCACCCATACAGATACTCAGACAATCAATCAATAACCCATGTAGACACTCAAGTACCTATTCAGAAAGCCATGCAGCCGCTTACAAACCAACAGACAGACGGATACAGACATTCACACAGTTTAGTCACTAACCCATGCATTCAGTAAGATACATTTAATCACTCACTTGTAGAGTCAGTCACTCATGTACTAAATCATCCATTCAGACACTTATACACCCACTCATTCTTCAATACGCCTTTCCCTATATATATTAAACATATTTAAACTTTACAGAAACACACAGTCACTGGATGATGTCATCAGTGATGTCATCAGTGATGTCATTTGAGATGTCATCAGTGATGTCATCAGTGATGTCACTGACCATGTCATGAGTGATTTAATATGTGACGTCATCAGCAGTGCATTGCGGGGGCGCGAGTTATAGTTAGCTGAACTAACTATAACGGGGGAATTTCTATGGTTTTGTTCGAGTGAAATGTCCAACTAACTATAACTGTCCCTAAAACCTATGGTTTTTTCAGTGAATATATATATATATATATATATTTTTTATTTTTTTATGTGTTTTCATTAATATTTGTGATGACGTCAGTAGTTCCGATGTCCCCACAACAGTACACGTGGGGCCAAGCTGGCGGTTGTGGCATTGTCGCGAATATCATGCGCAATGAAAAAAATCATTTTTGGATGCGTAACTTGTGTCATTTCTTAAACATGGGGTCAGAGTACCTCCACACTGTATTTTTATTCAAGACAGAGCACAGCACAATAGATTACATTCCTGACATCCGTCAGGAAAAAGTTTTTTAATGCTAAACAAAATAGTCAAATATCATACAAAATGTACAATCAATTCTGAATCGTGATAGCGTTGACACGTAGATGTAGTAAGCAGAAAACAGCCGACACGTGTTTCGTCGCTATCGCGACTTCCTCAAGGCCAAATCTCGTATAAGTAGGAAAATGCAGTCAAAAAGCGTCTTTCGTCTTGTAAGTATCAAGAACAAATAAGCAGTATCCACGAGTCTTGTAATTCAAAGTTTTGGCAGTTTAAAAGCGGGAACAAAATCGATCCAAACAGCAAAAAACCGCTATGATGGGCGGAAGGAAAACCATATGGTAAGCCTCCTATACACACTGTACCCGCAACGTAGACCGATAATAATCGTGCTACGTCCTGCTCGTTTCCTCCACACTGTAAGCTTTTTCTCAAATTATCAGCCCCGGGAACCATTCTTGATCAATAAAATGGCTGCCACAACTTTCCATTCAGGTTCTGTCGAGCCAATCAGACCATTCCTGTTGGCATGTGCATTTGAAATTAATCGCGTTATCGTCGTGAAATATCTGCAGCCACAGATATCATTTTAATTTTCCACTTACACAGCTCACAAAATACTGAACGGATTTGCACCAAATAACAAAAAGCACAATATGCGTAACAACAACTACCTTGCTGCCAAATTTGGTGTCATTCCGTCCAGCAGTTCGGGCAGTAGGTGTGGCGAAAGGTTCCTATGGGAATTAAATTTACAAGCGCACCCTTATTTCACACCCCAAATTCTCAGTCCCCGCTGCCCGGATCACCCCCAAAGTTTCTATAACAACCAGAACCTACCTTTACACTCTTTTTGGAATATTTCATGGAGATTGGTGAAACAACACCAAAGTTATAGCTAAGTCAAAAATTGTTTTTCCTATGGAAACTAGGTCCTAGCTATATATATATTGTATTGTAATTGCATTTATATAGCACTTACTACCCCTGACGAGGCGTCGAAGCGCTTTTTCGGTGAGTAGCACGCTACTCCGGGACCCATAGAGGATTAGTGTTGAATTAGTATAGTGAAACATGCAAGTAAATTTTAAGTGGAGGATAGGTTAGTCAGTTATTTGTATTTGGAAGGATAGCAGAAGGATAGAAGAGGGAAAAAAAAGCTTTGTATTTATATAGCGCTTGTTACCCCTGATAGGGTGTTGAAGCACGCTACTCCGGAAACCCATAAAGGATTACTGCTGAATTAGTATGGTGAAATATGAAAGTAATTTGAGTGGTGGGTATTAGTCAGTTATTTGGAGTGAGAAGGGTAGCGGAGGGATAAAAGGGAAGAAAGGTTTGCATTCATGTAGCACCTGTTACCCCTGATTGGTGTTGAAGTGCTTTTCTGGTGAGTAGGACGCTACTCCGGAACCCATAAAGGATTAGTGTTGAAAATTAGTATAGTGAAGTATGAAGTAATTTGAGTGGTGGATATGTTATTCAGTTATTTGGATAGAGAAGGGTAGGTTGCGGGATAGAAGAGGGAAAGAGGTTTGTTTTTATATAGCGCTTGCTACCCCTTGATGGGGTTTTGAAGCGCTTTATTGGCGAGTAGCACGCTACTCTGGAACCCATAAGGATTACTGTTGAATTAGTATGGCGAAACATGAAAGTAATTTGAGTGGTGGATATGTTAGTCAGTTATTTGGATTGAGAAGGGTTGGGGAGGGGTAGAAAAGGGAAAAAGGTTTGTGTTTATATAGCGCTGGTAACCCTGATGGGTGTTGAAACGCTTCATTGGCGAGTAGCACGCTACTTTGGAACCCATAAAGGATTAGTGGTGAATTAGTATAGTGGAATATAGAAATTGAGAAGTGAACGTGTTAGTCTGTTATTTTGATTGAAAAGGATAGTGGAGGGACAGAAGAGTGAGATTTTTTTTTTTTTTTTTAGGTCATAGCAGTAGGAGGAGGCTTTTGGATGAGTAAAAAGGGGTTTTTGAGGGGAAGAGTCAGAGGGGAGAGTTTATAAAGGTTTGTTTTGGGGGATCGGAATAGTAAAAAGAGGTGTCAGATGATGCAAGGAGGGTAGAGTAGGAGAGAGTCTAGAAAGGGTTATTTTGGGATCATAGTAGTGGTATGGGATAAATGAGAGAGTGGATGTAGAGGATATATTGATAGATGTATAGGGTGAGAGATAGGGTAGTGCATTGTAAAGAGTAGTAGAAAGAAGTTTGAGATGAGTCAGAAGGTTGGGCCAGAGGATATATTGAGAGAAGTATAGGCTTAGAAATAGGGTAGTGCATTTGAAATGCTAAATTAGAAGAAAGTGATAAATATATAGAGCCATAAGTACATTGAAAGTATATAGATGCATAAAGGAGGTAAGTATATATAGATTAAAGATATTGATAGAGGTACAGGATGAGAAATAGGGTAGTGCATTGGATATGCTTTTTCAGGAGAAAGGTAACAGACACACAGATCCAAGTACATGGAAGGTACATAGATGCACAATGGAAGTAAGTACATGTAGACCAAAGATGATTTTTATTTATTTATTTATTTACAACAACATAATTATTCTTCATGTTTATACAAAGCAATACACAAAAGATAGGTACATATCTATAGTGAAAATAAATGCTTATATACAGAGGAATATGCTGTAAATTTCTGTTTGCGTATGGTGCTTATGTGGGGAAGAGCCAATTCTTGAGTAGTTTTCTGAAGATAAGGTGGTTGTCGGTGGATCTTATGTTGGTGGGTAATGAGTCCCATAGTTTGGCTGCTTGGACAGAGAAGGATGTGCCACCCATGGTTTTTTTCTTGTATCTTGGGATTTTGAGGCGAGATGCCCCTTTAGAGCGTAGGTTCCTTTGTTGAATGTGTTTGGTGATTTTATTCCTGATGAAGAGCGGTCCCATCCCATGTATTGCTTTGTGGGTGATACAAAGTAGCTTGAACGTGGATCTTCTGGCAACCGGTAACCAATGCAGGGCTTTCAAGGCAGGTGAGATGTGGTCTCGCGGTTTGATATGCAAGAGTAGTCTGTCAGCCGAGTTCTGAATCCGTTGTAGTCTTTTCATGGTCGTTAAAGGTGATCCGTGGTAGAGGCTATTGGCGTAATCGAGTTTGGACAGAACAAGAGAGATGGTAGCTTGGACCTTGTGTGAAAATCCCAAATGAGGGAAAATTCGTTGCAGCGTTTTTATAGTGACAAAGCTTGATTTTGCTAGTTTGTCCACTTGGGCATTCATCGACAGCTTGGAGTCCATGGTTATTCCGAGGTTTCTTACTTCCTTCGATAATTTAGGTGGTGATCCCAGTTCATCAGGCCAGGCGGCAAGCGGGTCGTAATGTTTCCAATCGCCACACGTGAGTATTTCCGTTTTGAAGCATTCAATTTGAGATGGCTCCAAGTCATCCACTGATCCACGGCTCTGAGACAACTGAAAATTGGGCATTTTTCAATGTCTTTGGGGCATTCCAGTTGAAGGAGTATTTGCGTGTCATCTGCATAGTTATAGCACGTGAGGTGAAATTGATTGATCAGTACCGGTAATGACTTCATGTAGATGTTGAAAAGCATGGGCGAGATGATAGAACCTTGAGGGACCCCTGCTTTTGTGGAGTATGGTTTGGACGAGAAAGGTGGGGTATGGATGACATTAGTTCTGTTTCGAAGGTAGGACGCGATCCAGTCTAGAGCAGTTCCCTCTATGCCAGCTTCATAGAGTCTTTGTTTCAGAGTGTCATGGTCAACCGTGTCAAAGGCAGCCGAGAGGTCCAAAAGGAGTAGTGCAGCAACCCCGCTGTGGTCAACTGTATTCTTCAGGTCATCCCAGATGGCAAGAAGGGCAGATTCAGTGCCTCTTCCCGGACGGAATCCTGTTTGGAAGTCTGAGAGTATGTCATTCTCTTCAATGAATTGTGACATCTGGGCGAACGCTGCTCTTTCTATCAGTTTGCCCAGGAAAGGTCCATTTGTAATGGGTCTGTAGTTGTCAGGGTTCAGCGGGTCCAAGTTTGTTTTCTTCAGTAAAGGGCGTTTTGTACAGGGGTTAGTGCTGGTGCTTTGTTTCTGTTTTAAGTATGAGTCCAATGTGTCTGCTTTGTCCGTGTAATGATTTGCCAGTTTGTCTGTGAAATCTTGAGTAACAGGATGACTTCCTTCTAGGCAATTTGGTTTGCGAAATTCATTGAGTATTTTATAGAATTCTTTATTTGCACATTTAGCATTTTGAATTCTGTCTGAATAGTACCTTTTCTTGGCTTTTTGATAGCTGACTTGTATAATCTGTTAATTTTTGTAGGTGAAGTTTGTCTTGTTTGGCGTTTGTTTTGAGCCAGGTACGTTGCAACTTTCTAATTTGTTGTTTTATGTCTTTTATTTCTACGTTTCTCCAAGGCGCTTTTTTTCTTTTGTGCTGTTGTGTGGTTTTGAGTGGTATCAGGATGTCAAAAGCTTCCTGTAGCCACTCATAGATTTTGAACCGAAGTTATTGTTTCCAGATTTGTACTTGATGTTAGTTGTGTTTCTAAGTGTTCCAAATTGAGTTTGTTCCATGGCCGATAGGTGGATGGATGTAAGCTAGTTTTAGGTGAGTCCCTTAATGTTGTTTTATGTTGGAAAGCAACCAAGTGGTGGTCTGACCATGTGACTGGAGTTATAGTTTGAAAGGTAACTAGTTCAGTATTAGCAAAAATGACATCTAGGATATGTCCAGCGATGTGTGTGGGTTTGTGGACATCTGAAGCAGGTTCAGTATATATATATAAATTTCAAATCACGACGCATGGTATGGTCACCTCGCGTCATGACTCGGGCTGGTTCAGCAGTCGCCCCCACTCAATATAGCAACGATATTCCTTTTCAGGCACGAAAAAAGAATTCCAGCCTCACCAACAAGTTCGTATTTTCTCAATCTGTATTTATTTCGGCAAAGGAAACAGACGCGTTTCGACCTGCTTCAGTCTTGGTCACATATATATATTTAGCAGGTTCAGAGCACGAGGGTACTCCAAAGACAACATTAATAAAGCCATCACTAGAGCTAACACTATTCCCAGGGAAGAACTCCTCACAGGTAGACCCAGTTTAGCCAGCACTACCGCCAGGCACACACAGTGACTACCAGACTTATCATCACTCACAACACAGAGGAACGCGCGATCAGATCAGTGATTAATAAACACTGGGGCGTTATTAAATCAGATCCTATCATGGGCCCCATAGTAACAGCACACCCTGATATCACCTACAGGCGTGCCTTCTCTATGCGCGATGCTCTTGTGAAAAACAGCCCTGAGATAGTCACAAAATCTAACTGGCTTTCCGACATGAAAGGTTTTGTTAAATGTCACAGCTGCAGGGCTTGCAAGTTTGGCAGAAACATGACCCAGGTAGATTCTACCTTTAGAAAACAACCCCTCATTATCAAACACCGCCTGACTTGCAGAACTGAATTCGCAGTTTATCTGCTTGAGTGTGATTGCAAGTTACGCTACATTGGTAGCACCAAGCTACAGGTGCATTTACGCATTTTGCAACATCTGAGAGCCATAGTAAATAATGACCCAGCATATCCAGTTGCCAGACACTTTAGGGAGGTCCATAACAACAATCTGGACCACCTCCGATACTCTGTTATTGATTGCATACCTATCTTAAGAAGAGGGGGGAACCGGGAAAAACTGTTACGCCAACTTGAAAGCAAATATATACTAGAATTCAACACTAAGACACCCTCAGGCCTCAACACCAGTGAGGATTTGCACAATTTTCTGTAGAGTTTTAATCATGTGGCCATTTTCTGTTCTTTTTGTTCCTTGTGCCTAGTGCTCCACTGTATGTTCCCAGCAATCTTTGGTTTTGTTATTCCCCATTGGGTCTTAACTAAGTGGCACACATAGGTTAAGCATCTAAATTTAGTTTCAACTTTAAATTGTAAGTTTAATTTGTGATGTCCTCTTTTTCCTATGACTTACATGCTGTTATCGCGCTAAATACATAAGACTTATTGCATTAACGCAGTCATATTTGTTACAGATATATTACCACTAACTGTCTGTCATTTATAACGCTAGTTGTATTCCCATTTGCGCATTCTGAGCCATTTCGAATTCGTATTTAACTTTTTGATTTGATTTAATTTTTCAAATTGAATTTCTGGATTACCACACTGTATATAGAACACTATGTGCGCTAACATATGGTACATAACATTTCCTTCTAACACCTAGATCTTTGTATGTTATGCGCTTACATGTTTTCTTTTCATTCATGTTTTTAAAATAATTTTTCGCTACACATTACTTTGGCACTATTTTACCTCTCACTACAATTCAGTTAAGCACTTTTTTATTAGTAGTAGCACTCGCTTATTTGCTCAACACCACAGCTGGCATTTTATCTATATCAGGCACAACGTAGATTACACAATATACGATATATATCCCCATGAGAACATTTCTACACAATGTGAGAACAACCACTGTGCGCACATGCGCGAAAATATACCGATAAGCAGGGCTCCACTTCTGTACTATTGCCCACCTGGGATTGTTGCCATTCTTTATTTACATACACTAACTTGTATTTGTGACACAAATAACGCAGTGAATCATTGATATAATATGTATTATTCAGTCATAACGTATTGTTTTAACCTACCGATATGCTCATGATTCACATCCTTGAGCTATTTATAGCCGGGACAGTCACATCCAGCACTGTTTATACATGTCCATTTTGATTGTGGCACACGCAGCGTGAGTTATTACAGTTGATGTGCCCCATGTCTATTTACCGTTTATGGGATACTCACTGAATACCATATATAGCTCAGCCTGATGTTAACCAGTAAAGCGAAAGCCTGTTGTAAATGACCTACTCACTTACACCATTGTCGTAAAATCGCCCGGTCATGCAGGTAAACATGAAAAAAGGACTACTATTATCACCTGTATATAATGCACGTACTCACCAGCAGCGCGTTGTGTGATCAAGGCCGCATGTCTGGTGGCCGAAACGCGTCACTTTTGGACATAGATGTGTGAATAAACCCATCTGTTGAATACTTCTGCCTTTGGAGTCTGTGCCTGTGGTGTTGCGCTGCTGCTGCTGCCGTAGCGGATACATTCCTGGGATTTTCGTGGTGCTGTTTATGCAGAGGACGGCTTTCTCTGCCCCACAGACCCCCTCTTCGTGGATTTCAGGGCCAATGTGATTTTCAAAAAGCCACCTGTTCATATGTGCTCCGGGAGGAGATAATCGTAAATCACGGCCCCCTGACAAGCTGATTGCTGCATGTTCCGAACCCATCACGTTGGAGATTCAGGTTGAGTCGGAGGACCCGACTAGCATCTTTCAACATCGGTGGTAAGTACGAACTGCACTCGGCGTATTTCAGGTTTAGAAGAGGAGCATTTTTCAGTGCCCTAGTGAGCTAATATCGAACTGCATTTTATTACACTTGCTGGGCACTCATCACATTTACACTTTATCATTATGTCCAAAGAAGCGCTGCTAGAGAGAGAAGCAGCTGCTGAAGCTTTATTTGAAAATTTACCAAGTATCCAGAATCAAACTAAATCAACCGAGGCTCAAGGGAGCACTAATGAGAGCTACAAAGTTAAACTAAAGACCTTGGAAAAACTAATGCGCACCGAAATCACTAAATGGTGGGAGGCAAAATCCCTACAAAAGTATAGAGATGCTGGCCGTGTCCCACGAGGCTTGCGAATCATGTTGGCTCCAAGCTTCGAGAACCCTAACCCTGATATGCTCAAAGAATGGGCAGAAAGCAACTTGGAAGCATCCATGCGCCTAGTCACTATCCTCATTAAATACGCAGAAATTGACCGCGACAATATTACAAAGGAACTAGAACAACTCAATCTTGAATTGGATGCATTTGAACAAAAAGAGGCGATCTCTAAAATCAGAGGGGAAATAAATGCCCGCCTAAAGAAACATGAGGAAATCATTAAGACAAGGAAAGTATTCAAATTTGCACGTGATAAAACAGACTACGAATGCGGCCAAATATTCACGTTTGCTAGAAAATATGATAAAATCAGAAAACAAAGAATGAACAAACCCGCACAACAAAGACAAGACGGTCTAACTGCAGCAGTAACAGCAGAATCGGCCTCAGCATCTGACCTCAGCTCTAATGTAGAAAGCGCAACAGACTCAGATGATGGCGGAAACTGGAGATCAAGAGATGAAGCGAGTGGAGCAAGCCTGGCACAGGAGTTGGATTTTTTAGTATTCGACAGACGACAAACACTCAGGCCGCGCTTACCGAAGCTTCAAAACGCCGACGCAACCGCAGAAGGCATGAAAGAAGGAAACTCCGCAAAGCTCAAACCAGGCAACATGAGGCGAGGAAACTGGAGGCGCAAGTAGAAAACAACACCAAAACTATCATTAACCTCAGTGACATTAACCTCACGGAGGCAGAGAAACAGCTACTCTGCCTCGGTTTAACTTTCTGCCCAGAGAGCAGTTTTGACTATAGTAATACCCGCATTGATGTCTTCAAATTTATTCGTAAACTCAAATTAATCAAGTTCTTCAAACTTAAACACAATAATAATGACACTCAGCCCACAACAGCCATTACACCAACAGTGGGAGCCAATCTAACAGTATCTGACATTTCCACAATTCGTACTCTGGTCGAACTGGAATCAGATGTAGAGCCCATGTCCACTCAGGAAATCCTGCAGGGAGAAGGAATTACAATTTCATCAAAAGTGGTTAGTCCCTTCAAACCACACTCGACCTTCATGCCAGTAATGGCACGGGATGCCATTGACATTTTCAGTGATGTCATAACTGATGAACTAAAGACACTCCATGTCAAAACCAAACGCAGACCAACCTGGCGTAAACAGCAAAACAACAAAAAATATCAAGATTTAATGACTAAATTGAACAAGGAAAACGAGGTCATTATCAACAAGGCGGACAAGGGGGCAACATTGTGCTCTGGCCTAGGAAGCTCTACCTAGAGGAAGCAAACAGACACTTGTCTGACACATCCTGCTACAAAACATCTAGCCACAATGAGGTGGCCAAAAGCAATAAAGAACTTAAAAAACATCTTAACACTTTCAAATCACAAGGGATTATCAGTAAGGACGAACATGCTTTTCTCCAGACAGATTCACCGGTGCTTCCCATCCTGTACTTTCTCCCTAAAGTGCACAAAGGTTGTAACCCCATACCTGGCCGCCCCATTATTTCTGCTAGAAAGAACGTATGTGAAAACATCTCTAAATATGTAGATTTCTTTCTACAGGACTTGGTCACCAACTTACCCACATACCTAAAAGACACCAGTGATTTTTTACTCAAGATCAAAGACATCCCATGGCATGATGACTACATTTTGATGTCACTTGACATCACCGCCTTGTATACCAGCATCTGCCACCTATTCAGCATCAAAGCCTGCAAACATTTCCTGGACAAAAAACCCATTCACTGCTACAAACACAATGCATTCATTTTGTTCCTTATTGAGTGGTGTTTGTTTCATAACTATTTCATGTTTGATAAAACTGTATACCAGCAGATGAGGGGGGTCGCCATGGGAGCCTGCTTCTCTCCCAGTTACGCATGTTTACATGTGGGTTGGTGGGAGGAGCAGGCCCTAATGGCGGAACACTCATTTGCATTTAACAACAATGTGGTTACCTGGATGAGGTACATCAATGATGTCTTTGTGATCTGGAGAGGCAACACTGACAGCGCAATGGCATTCGTCGAGGAGATTAACAACAACCAGCTTAATCTTGAATTCAATGCTAGCATCAGTGAAACCTCAATAGAATTCCTTGACGTTATGTTGTATATATCCAATGGAGCATTACAGTCCCGACTGCACAGAAAGCCCACAGCAGGCAACTCTACTCTCCACGCCTCCAGTTTTCACCCCAGACACTTGATTACCAGCATCCCGTATGGAGAAATGCTACGCATACGTAGGATTTGCAGTGCAGAGGGGGATCTGAAAGCATGTCAACAAGAGGCATTTAGCAGGTTCAGAGCACAAGGGTACTCCAAAGACAACATTAATAAAGCCATCACTAGAGCTAACACTATTCCCAGGGAAGAACTCCTCACAGGTAGACCCAGTTTAGCCAGCACTACCGCCAGTAGTGAATTACAGGCACACACAGTGACTACCAGACTTATCATCACTCACAACACAGAGGAACGCGCGATCAGATCAGTGATTAATAAACACTGGGGCATTATTAAATCAGATCCTATCATGGGCCCCATAGTAACAGCACACCCTGATATCACCTACAGGCGTGCCTTCTCTATGCGCGATGCTCTTGTGAAAAACAGCCCTGAGATAGTCACAAAATCTAACTGGCTTTCCGACATGAAAGGTTTTGTTAAATGTCACAGCTGCAGGGCTTGCAAGTTTGGCAGAAACATGACCCAGGTAGATTCTACCTTTAGAAAACAACCCCTCATTATCAAACACCGCCTGACTTGCAGAACTGAATTCGCAGTTTATCTGCTTGAGTGTGATTGCAAGTTACGCTACATTGGTAGCACCAAGCTACAGGTGCATTTACGCATTTTGCAACATCTGAGAGCCATAGTAAATAATGACCCAGCATACCCAGTTGCCAGACACTTTAGGGAGGTCCATAACAACAATCTGGACCACCTCCGATACTCTGTTATTGATTGCATACCTATCTTAAGAAGAGGGGGAACCGGGAAAACTGTTACGCCAACTTGAAAGCAAATATATACTAGAATTCAACACTAAGACACCCTCAGGCCTCAACACCAGTGAGGATTTGCACAATTTTCTGTAGAGTTTTAATCATGTGGCCATTTTCTGTTCTTTTTGTTCCTTGTGCCTAGTGCTCCACTGTATGTTCCCAGCAATCTTTGGTTTTGTTATTCCCCATTGGGTCTTAACTAAGTGGCACACATAGGTTAAGCATCTAATTTTAGTTTCAACTTTAAATTGTAAGTTTAATTTGTGATGTCCTCTTTTTTCCTATGACTTACATGCTGTTATCGCGCTAAATACATAAGACTTATTGCATTAACGCAGTCATATTTGTTACAGATATATTACCACTAACTGTCTGTCATTTATAACGCTAGTTGTATTCCCATTTGCGCATTCTGAGCCATTTCGAATTCGTATTTAACTTTTTGATTTGATTTAATTTTTCAAATTGAATTTCTGGATTACCACACTGTATATAGAACACTATGTGCACTAACATATGGTACATAACATTTCCTTCTAACACCTAGATCTTTGTATGTTATGCGCTTACATGTTTTCTTTTCATTCATGTTTTTAAAATAATTTTTCGCTACACATTACTTTGGCACTATTTTACCTCTCACTACAATTCAGTTAAGCACTTTTTTATTAGTAGTAGCACTCGCTTATTTGCTCAACACCACAGCTGGCATTTTATCTATATCAGGCACAACGTAGATTACACAATATACGATATATATCCCCATGAGAACATTTCTACACAATGTGAGAACAACCACTGTGCGCACATGCGCGAAAATATACCGATAAGCAGGGCTCCACTTCTGTACTATTGCCCACCTGGGATTGTTGCCATTCTTTATTTACATGCACTAACTTGTATTTGTGACACAAATAACGCAGTGAATCATTGATATAATATGTATTATGCAGTCATAACGTATTGTTTTAACCTACCGATATGCTCATGGTTCACATCCTTGAGCTATTTATAGCCGGGACAGTCACATCCAGCACTGTTTATACATGTCCATTTTGATTGTGGCACACGCAGCGTGAGTTATTACAGTTGATGTGCCCCATGTCTATTTACCGTTTATGGGATACTCACTGAATACCATATATAGCTCAGCCTGATGTTAACCAGTAAAGCGAAAGCCTGTTGTAAATGACCTACTCACTTACACCATTGTCGTAAAATCGCCCGGTCATGCAGGTAAACATGAAAAAAGGACTACTATTATCACCTGTATATAATGCACGTACTAACCAGCAGCGCGTTGTGTGATCAAGGCCGCATGTCTGGCGGCCGAAACGCGTCACTTTTGGACATAGATGTGTGAATAAACCCATCTGTTGAATACTTCTGCCTTTGGAGTCTGTGCCTGTGGTGTTGCGCTGCTGCCGTTTCGGATACATTCCTGGGATTTTCGTGGTGCGATATATATATATATGTATAGATATATTATATATATATATATATATATATATATATATATATATCAAAGCTCCAAGGTTCCCACCAGTTTGAGACGCACAATGACATCCACTACAGCAACCTTCATGAGGTAAAAGCCGGATCGGCGGGCGGATCCAGTTTACAGCATGCCTGTCGATTCACGCCTGACGCGTTTCGTGCTCATTGCACTCTTCAGAGGCGCGACAGTCAATTTGGCATAAAGGCCATACCTCCCACTTATGATATGAGCCCTTCAATGGGCGACTCAAATGAGTCTACGTTGGTTTGTGGGTCTTGTAGTGTGTGCCTTAGTTATGTGCCGCTGTCTGAAACATTCCAAGCCCACCAATGGGCCTCCACTCGCTCCTCCGGATTGTCAATCCTCAATGGATGCCTCCACATTAAGACTCCGTGATTCGGAGCCCCGTGGCCCCAAATTTCCGGGTGGTGCGTCTCCCGCGGCTGGGAGGCCGCGTTGTAAATCAAAGCTCCAAGGTTCCCACCAGTTTGAGACGCACTCTGACATCCACTACAGCAACCTTCATGAGGTAAAAGCCGGATCGGCGGGCGGATCCAGTTTACAGCATGCCTGTCGATTCACGCCTGACGCGTTTCGTGCTCATTGCACTCTTCAGAGGCGCGACAGTCAATTTGGCATAAAGGCCACACCTCCCACTTATGATATTAGCCCTCCAATGGGCGACTCAAATGAGTCTGCGTTGGTTTGTGGGTCTTGTAGTGTGTGCCTTAGTTATGTGCCGCTGTCTGAAACATTCCAAGCCCACCAATGGGCCTCCACTCGCTCCTCCGGCTTGTCAATCCTCAATGGATGCCTCCACATTAAGACTCTGTGATTCGGAGCCATGTGGCCCCAAATTTCCAGGTGGTGCGTCTCCCGCGGCTGGGAGGCTGCGTTGTAAATCAAAGCTCCAAGGTTCCCACCCGTTTGAGACGCACTCTGACATCCACTACAGCAACCTTCATGAGGTAAAAGCCGGATCGGCGGGCGGATCCAGTTTACAGCATGCCTGTCGATTCACGTCTGATGCGTTTCATGCTCATTGCACTCTTCAGAGGCGCGACAGTCAATTTGGCATAAAGGCCACACCTCCCACTTATGATATGAGCCCTCCAATGGGCGACTCAAATGAGTCTGCGTTGGTTTGTGGGTCTTGTAGTGTGTGCCTTAGTTATGTGCCACTGTCTGAAACATTCCAAGCCCACCAATGGGCCTCCACTCGCTCCTCCAGCTTGTCAATCCTCAATGGATGCCTCCACATTAAGACTCCGTGATTCGGAGCCCCGTGGCCCCAAATTTCCGGGTGGTGCGTCTCCCGCGGCTGGGAGGCTGCGTTGTAAATCAAAGCTCCAAGGTTCCCACCAGTTTGAGACGCACTCTGACATCCACTACAGCAACCTTCATGAGGTAAAAGCCGGATCGGGTTGGCGGATCCAGTTTACAGCATGCCTGTCGATTCACGCCTGACGCGTTTCGTGCTCATTGCACTCTTCAGAGGCGCGACAGTCAATTTGGCATAAAGGCCACACCTCCCACTTATGATATGAGCCCTCCAATGGGCGACTCAAATGAGTCTGCGTTGGTTTGTGGGTCTTGTAGTGTGTGCCTTAGTTATGTGCCGCTGTCTGAAACATTCCAAGCCTACCAATGGGCCTCCACTTGCTCCTCCGGCTTGTCAATCCTCAATGGATGCCTCCACATTAAGACTCCGTGATTCGGAGCCCCGTGGCCCCAAATTTCCGGATGGTGCGTCTCCCGCGGCTGGGAGGCCGCACTGTAAATCAAAGCTCCAAGGTTCCCACCAGTTTGAGACGCACTCTGACATCCACTACAGCAACCTTCATGAGGTAAAAGCCGGATCGGCGGGCGGATCCAGTTTACAGCATGCCTGTCGATTCACGCCTGATGGGTTTCGTGCTCATTGCACTCTTCAGAGGCGCGACAGTCAATTTGGCATGAAGGCCACACCTCCCACTTAATGTGGAGGCATCCATTGAGGATTGACAAGCCGGAGGAGTGAGTGGAGGCCCATTGGTGGGCTTGGAATGTTTCAGACAGCGGCACATAACTAAGGCACACACTACAAGACCCACAAACCAACGCAGACTCATTGGAGTCGCCCATTGGAGGGCTCATATCATAAGTGGGAGGTGTGGCCTTTATGCCAAATTGACTGTCGCGCCTCTGAAGAGTGCAATGAGCACGAAACGCGTCAGGCGTGAATCGACAGGCATGCTGTAAACTGGATCCACCCGCCGATCCGGCTTTTACCTCATGAAGGTTGCTGTAGTGGATGTCAGAGTGCGTCTCAAACTGGTGGGAACCTTGGAGCTTTGATTTACAATGCGGCCTCCCAGCCACGGGAGACGCACAACCCGGAAATTTGGGGCCAAGGGGCTCCGAATCACGGACTCTTAATGTGGAGGCATCCATTGAGGATTGACAAGCCGGAGGAGCGAGTGGAGGCCCATTGGTGGGCTTGGAATGTTTCAGACAGCGGCACATAACTAAGGCACACACTACAAGACCCACAAACCACCGCAGACTCATTGGAGTCGCCCATTGGAGGGCTCATATCATAAGTGGGAGGTGTGGCCTTTATGCCAAATTGACTGTCACGCCTCTGAAGAGTGCAATGAGCACGAAACGCGTCAGGCGTGAATCGACAGGCATGCTGTAAACTGGATCCGCCCGCCGATCCGGATTTTACCTCATGAAGGTTGCTGTAGTGGATGTCAGAGTGCGTCTCAAACTGGTGGGAACCTTGGAGCTTTGATTTACAAAGCGGCCTCCCAGCCGCGGCAGACACACCACCCGGAAATTTGGGGCCACGGGGCTCCGAATCACGGAGTCTTAATGTGGAGGCATCCATTGAGGATTGACAAGCCGGAGGAGCGAGTGGAGGCCCATTGGTGGGCTTGGAATGTTTCAGACAGCGGCACGTAACTAAGGCACACACTACAAGACCCACAAACCAACGCAGACTCATTGGAGTCGCCCATTGGAGGGCTCATATCATAAGTGGGAGGTGTGGCCTTTATGGAAAATTGACTGTCGCGCCTCTGAAGAGTGCAATGAGCACGAAACGCATCAGGCGTGAATCGACAGGCATGCTGTAAACTGGACCTGCCCGCCGATCCGGCTTTTACCTCATGAAGGTTGCTGTAGTGGATGTCAGAGTGCGTCTCAAACTGGTGGGAACCTTGGAGCTTTGATATATATATATATATATATATATATATATATATATGTTCATGCAGGAACTGGGGTGATAAAGTAAAACTCCAGTAAGACTCGCACTCCACAGTGTCTGATTTTCAAAAGGTTTATTGCGGCAATGCATTTCACCCTCACTCAAGCTTCATCACAGCCAGTCCCACAGCAACATAGTGCCCTATTACCTTAAAAACAAGGGGTTATACGACTGAATAGACATAAAGTTTTGTTTTGATTACTCTCAAAAACATTTTTCATGACAATTTTGAAAAATAAATATTTTCAATGTAGTAATGTAGAAATAAAGAATATTTGTGATATGTGATAAGACAAAATGCAAGATGAAGATTGTACCAAAGCGTGTTACAGAGCATATGCAAACATGTTCAAAAAACGGTAGCTTAGTGGCTGAATACATAATAATTGCTGTTATGGTTCAGCCAAGTGTCTGAATAAATAATAATTGCTGTTATGGTTTAGCCAAGTGGCTGAGTAGTAATCCTTCTACATTCTGACTCTCTACAATTAAGCAATCACTATCTCTAAAAGTACTAGGAGATTTTTAGTTGCAAATGTTTTTGGAGCAGTGAGGAAAAAAGCAAATAATGAACATAACAAAATCAAATCCAAAACACAAGCTAAATAGATTCTAGACTTAGACCCTCTATTTTGAGCATGGAGATTATGCCTGCACCATGTGCGAAATAGAAAAAAACGATCTTATGGCTTCTCAAATTCTTTATCACATGGATGCCCTCATCACTATTATACTCGCCGATGATGAATGCATTAACCTAACCTGATTGAATGATAAACAAGAGGCTTACAGACGTTGTGACTCAACACACTTTCAGATCTCATTTTGCGGAAGGAGTGAAAGGGGACAATAGACTAAAAACTCATTTGAGAGGATAGGAAGAAATACAGTCAACAACGTATCCTATATCCCATCAGCTGATGTGGACATGAAGTTCTTCATTCTCATTAAGGCCTCCTGGGGATTTACTCCCCAGCAAGATGATATATTTTGACTCCAGTAGTCTAAGTTTCTTCTCCCTGTCTCCTCCACGCACATTCTGTATAATCCTGTCAATGCCAAAGTAACACAAAAGGTCAGTATTACGGTTATGGACCCTTGCCCAATGTCATGCTATTGGATAGTTGACATCCTTGTTTTTGATTGCCCTGTAATGTTCCAATCCCCTTTTCTTTACAGTGCAGACAGTAATCCCCACATATTGATATCCACATGGACAGACAAGGACATATACCACATAGTGATTGCCACATGTAATGAATTTACCAATACAGCGTGTTTGCCCCATGGGTAGTGTGTATTCTCTTCTGTTCATGCTGCCTCTTCAGGCTTTGCAGTTACCACATTTGAAAAAAAAACATCTGTTCTTTTAACCAATCCCTTCTGTCAGTGAAAGTGCTAGTCTGACTGTGAACAAGGAGATCCCTCAGAGATTTTGCCTTACGATATGTCACATTCGGATGGGGTGGCATAACTGTACCAGTCACTGGGTCAGTTCTGATTAGATGCCAATGCTTATTATGGATCTTTCTTAAGGCAGCTGATTCACTGTTGTAAGTTGTGATCATCCTGACCGTATGTGGATCCTCTTGTTCTCTCTTTTTGGGGGTTAGAAGATGTTCTCTCAATGTTAATGCTACCTTATCGCTAGCCTGTTTCAAGATCTTATAGGGATATCACCTATCTCTTAACCTGGATGTCATCCAACATTCCTCATCATTGAAGCTCTGTGTTGTGCTATATCCTCTTTTTGCCCTTAGAAGTTCCCTATAAAGGATGCTCCATTTACAATTCTCTGGGTGGTGGCTAGCGGCATGGAGGATGCTGTTGCCGGCAGTCTCCTTGTGAAATAAACTTATTTCAATCTGTCCTTCCAGTATCCTAACAGATACGTCTAAGAAGTCCGTCTCAGTGTTGTGAATTTTGTGTGTGAAAGTCAGGTTCAAATTGCTGTGGCCAATGTGTGTCAAAAACTCATGCAATTCAGATACAGGTTCCTCCCAGATCAGAAATAAGTCATCTATGTAGTGAGTCCCAAAAATAATATGGTTTGTCCATCTCTCATTCTCCTCTGTCCATACATATCGCTCCTCTCACGATCCCATAAACATACAGGTGTAACTGGGAGGAAAGCAACTTCCCATAGCAGTCCCAATTAGTTGGCGGTACCACACATCATTAAATACAAAGAAGTTGTTTTCAAGTCAAAAACGTAGGATATCCAATAGCATCATAAAATGATCAAATCTTTGTATCGACTTATCCCTAAAGAAGTGTTTACATGCCTGTATGCCCAATTCAAGGTCAATACATGTACAAAGCGATTGCATATCTAAGGTGACACAAGTAAACCTGGGCTGCCAAGGTATTCCTGCAATTTTAGTGATAAAGTCTCTGCTGTCTCTGCAATATGATGCAAGTGCAAGGATGTATGGGAGAAGGTGCAAGTCAAGATAGATGGAAGTTTGTTCCAGCAAGCTGCCATTGGCTGAAATTATCGGTCTGCCAGGTGGCTCCATCTTGTTTTTATGCACTTTAGGCAGCATATAAAAACAAGCAACCGGTTTCTTTGTTAGAAGTAATTGATATTCATCAGTGTTCAGTAATTCCTTTGTTTTCCATTCAAGCAACAAGTCATGGAAATTTGTAATTGCAGTGCAATAGGAACTGTAGGTGCTTTTCTCACAGCTGTTAGATTGTTAACTCCCTGTGTGCCTCTCTCAGGTATTTGTTTATATCCCAGAGGATTACATTGCCCCCCTAATCTGTGGGCTTAATAAAGATACTCAAATCTTTAGACAGACTTGTCAGAGATTTTCTCTGTTCACTGGTCAGATTGGAGGCAAAATTATTCCTTGATCTTTTTCACAAGTTCATAGGGTCACAAATATCTGCCTCATGATATGTGTCTATCATGGCATGCAGGGTGTTGGGGTTGTAGAGGGATTTGGATCTAAAATGATTGGGGCTATTTCTGCCTAGTTCTAAATTCAAAGATGCCAGAAAATTATTTTCTGAGATTCCTCGACTAGCTCTACTGACCTCCATTCAAGGTCATCAGACCGGGAATATCTCCTAGGTTAAGTGCGTCAAAAGTAGTGTCACGAACCGGGGCAATTGCAGATACATTACTTCTTTTGCTTTTCTAAACAAAAAGCTTCTTAAGTTTTGATTTACATGTAAAAAGGAAAATATCTAAAAGTGTTGTGCAATAGTCCAGGTTCGCCCTTGGGCAGAAAGATAGACCAAGTTCAAGCAGAAGTTGTTCTTGTGTAGTAAAAACATGAGATGTAAGATTCCTAATTGTCATTGTATTCTCACCCATTACCTGTTCTTTGTCTGCCTTGTGTTTTTCACATGAGGCATGCTTTCTTTCACTGTATCCTCCACTTATGGTTGTTTTCCTCTTCCGCTGGTTTCTCCTCTTCCTCTTTGTAGTCTTCCTCCTATAGTCTGATTTGATTGTAAAAAATAGTATTCATCAATGGCAGTAAGAGTAGGTGCTTCCCTTGATGAATTTGATGCTTGGTAATCAGATGAATAAATGTCAGATCCTGATTCTGAGGTAACTAGTTCTTGTTTTCTCATAGCACCTACTTGTTTAAACTGTCTAATGGCGCCGTCAAATTTCCTTGTGAGCGTAAGAATCATGTTTGTCATGTAGAAATTTACATCACTTCTTGGCTTTAATTTAATCTTAATATTTTTCAAGACATTTCTCCATTTGGAGGAAGAAATTGCGTATTTCTTCCTCTTTTGGGCTCTTTCAACCCAGCAGTCTCTTTACTGACCTGTTCCAGCTCCAAGTTGGCATATTTTGATAGCAGGCGCATCCTGTGTTTACATGTCGTGGCCATCGACTGTGACCACTCCTCCAGTAATTTCGAATTCGGATTTTGGTATGTGGGAGTGATAAATAATATTAAGCCTCGTGGCACCTGCACCAATTCGATGTAGTTCTCCAAGGACATCACTTCCCAGCATCTGTTAATTTCTTATTTTTCATAATAAAATAATAATTGTTTCACAGTTTTATCTTTGCCTGGGGCCCCTGAGATTCCAACGTATTGCTGAAATCCAAATTGTCGCTCTGTTTATTGAATAGGTAACATGCTGCCTCTGCTCTATTGGTAAGTGATTCAGTAATGGCAGCTGCAGAGTTCATAAGTCAGTGCTTTTAGAGAAGCACATGAAATAGTTTGAAAATGGGTTATTTTTAAGAAGGAAATCGCTAAAACTGTGCTCCAATCCACTCTACGGTGAAGCAATGTTATGGAAAATGTTTTCTTCATGTCTAGTCCTTTGCATAACCCTTTTGTTTTTAAAGGTGATTGGGCACTATGTTGCTGTGTAACTGGCCGTGACGAAGCACGAGTGAGGGTGAAATGCATTGCCACAATAAACCTTTTCAAAATCAGAAACTGTGGAGTGCGAGTCTTACGTTACCACCCCAGTGTCTGGTTGAACATTATTGACGGGTCCTGCACCCATGCTCTTGAGTGTGGATGATATATATATATATATATATATATATATATATCCAAGAAAGAAGTGACTCAAACAGATAGATTCACCAAAGAACAAAAATATATTTCAACTACAACGTTTCAGCTTCCGCCTTCCTCAGGTAGTACAAGATGGTTTGCTCAGTGGCTGCACAGATGACACAGCTGAATTTTCAAAAAGCATCATGAGTGAAGATTCCATTTGGAATGTGGAATCAATGCAGTCCTGAGAGCTCTTGAGATATGCAGTAATCAGGTTGTATTATCAGTAATGTTCAGTCCATCTGGATGCAGTGATTTTAAACGGTACATCCAGAAGTTTTCTCTGGAGTCCAGTAGTTATTCCTTTGAGACATGTTCCACGGGGAAAATCTTCAAATCTGATAGTAAATGATCCACAAGGTTAAAATGATTGGCTACAGGCTGGTCAATTTTCTTATTAATTATTGCCGATTTGTGGTTCCTGAATCGTGTACGGAGGTCATTCACTGTTTGGCCTACATATTGTTTTTTACAGCTTTGTTGTTGGCACTGAATCACATAAATAATGCATGTTGAGCGACATGTAAGATGCTGTCTTATTCCATAGGTCCTTCTTGTAACAGAACTAGTTACTGATGATGTTTGTAAAAGGTATTCACACGTGATGCACCTTTTAGAGTCACAGCAATGAACCCCTGCATTTGTTACAACTTGCTTGAGTTCAGCTCTCACAATAAGAGATCGTAAATTTGGAGCTCTGCGGTAAGCAATGACTGGCGGTTTTGGAAAAACCTTTTGCAATTTTCACAAGTAGACAGTAAGGGAAATGTTTTTGCATTATATTTCTGTAGTTGGGAGCTGATGGATGATAGTCAACCACAAATGGAGTTCTGTCACTTTTGTTTCTGCCGTTGGTATTCCAAATAAGTGCTTCTCTGGGTAACTGCAAAGACTTGTCAATTTGTTGCTGTATGATATGCAGAGGATAGCCACGTATTTTAAATAATGTAGCAAGCTCCTGTAGATGGTCTTTACAGGTTTCCTCATTGCTGCAGATGCGTCTTATTCTGAGTGCTTGGCTGTAGATGATGCTCAGTTTAGTGTGGTGTGGGTGACATGAAGTCCAGTTTAGATACAAATGAGCATCTGTAGGCTTGTGGTACAGATCAGTTGTAATTTTTGTTCATGAATGGTGAGTAGCACATCCAGAAAGGGAGATGATGCTTCTGTTTAGTATTGCTGCTGGTAAATTTGATGGTAGGATGGATATTGTTGATATAAGCTGTACATTGTTCCAATGCTCTACTTCCTGCATTCCATATTATAAATATGTCATCAATGTATCTTAGCCATACCAGTGGTTTGATGCTATAAGTAGCAAGTATACAGTTCTCTAGTTTGCCCATGAAGATATTTGCATAGGATGGAGCCATCCGAGTGCCCATGGAAGTCCCTTGTATCTGCAGATAGTGTTTACCATTGAATGTAAAATTGTTGGATTTAAGGATAACTCTTGCAAAGTTGGTAAGCACATTTGTTGATGGCTTTTTCACAGTTCTTTTATTAAGAGCTTCAGATAATGCCATAAGCCCATCCTCATGTGGTATATTGGTGTATAATGATGTAACATCAAATGTAGCCAGAAGAGTATCATCATCAAATGTGTAGGTTTGGTTTAATTTTTCAATAATCTGAAGGAAGTGACTGGTATCTTTAACAAATGATGGAAGTTCCTGTACAATGGGCTGGAGGTGCAGGTCGACAAATAAAGATAGTCTCTCAGTAGCTGTGCCATTGCCAGAGATGATGGGACGGCCAGGATTGTTCATTTTGTGAATTTTGGGAAGCATATAAAATCTCCCAGGTCTTGGTTTGGGATGAACAAGTATATCTGCTGTTGTTTCATCAATGAGGTTTAAGCTCTTGTACCTTACAACCATGTTCTTAATTTCTTTGTTTAAGTCTTCTGTGGGATCAGTTTCTAAAGGTTTGTAAGTGTTGGTATCCATTAGTTGTCTCATTCCTTCCTCAATATAATCACTTACTTTCAAGGCAACCACTGCACCACCTTTGTCTGCCGGTTTTATAATGACATCCATTCTCTGTTGAAGGAGGTGGAGAGCTTTTCTCTCTTCTCGGGTAATGTTATCAAAAATCCTCTTAGGTGTTGATTCCTTGATGAACTTTACCAACTTTGCAAGAGTTATCCTTAAATCCAACAATTTTACATTCAATGGTAAACACTATCTGCAGATACAAGGGACTTCCATGGGCACTCGGATGGCTCCATCCTATGCAAATATCTTCATGGGCAAACTAGAGAACTGTATACTTGCTACTTATAGCATCAAACCACTGGTATGGCTAAGATACATTGATGACATATTTATAATATGGAATGCAGGAAGTAGAACATTGGAACAATTTACAGCTTATATCAACAATATCCATCCTACCATCAAATTTACCAGCAGCAATACTAAACAGAAGCATCATCTCCCTTTTCTGGATGTGCTACTCACCATTCATGAACAAAAAATTACAACTGATCTGTACCACAAGCCTACAGATGCTCATTTGTATCTAAACTGGACTTCATGTCACCCACACCACACTAAACTGAGCATCATCTACAGCCAAGCACTCAGAATAAGACGCATCTGCAGCAATGAGGAAACCTGTAAAGACCATCTACAGGAGCTTGCTACATTATTTAAAATACGTGGCTATCCTCTGCATATCATACAGCAACAAATTGACAAGTCTTTGCAGTTACCCAGAGAAGCACTTATTTGGAATACCAACGGCAGAAACAAAAGTGACAGAACTCCATTTGTGGTTGACTATCATCCATCAGCTCCCAACTACAGAAATATAATGCAAAAAACATTTCCCTTACTGTCTACTTGTGAAAAATTGCAAAGGTTTTTCCAAAACCGCCAGTCATTGCTTACCGCAGAGCTCCAAATTTACGATCTCTTATTGTGAGAGCTGAACTCAAGCAAGTTGTAACAAATGCAGGGGTTCATTGCTGTGACTCTAAAAGGTGCATCACGTGTGAATACCTTTTACAAACATCATCAGTAACTAGTTCTGTTACAAGAAGGACCTATGGAATAAGACAGCATCTTACATGTCGCTCAACATGCATTATTTATGTGATTCAGTGCCAACAACAAAGCTGTAAAAACAATATGTAGGCCAAACAGTGAATGACCTCCGTACACGATTCAGGAACCACAAATCGGCAATAATTAATAAGAAAATTGACCAGCCTGTAGCCAATCATTTTAACCTTGTGGATCATTTACTATCAGATTTGAAGATTTTCCCCGTGGAACATGTCTCAAAGGAAGAACTACTGGACTCCAGAGAAAACTTCTGGATGTACCGTTTAAAATCACTGCATCCAGATGGACTGAACATTACTGATAATACAACCTGATTACTGCATATCTCAAGAGCTCTCAGGACTGCATTGATTCCACATTCCAAATGGAATCTTCACTCATGATGCTTTTTGAAAATTCAGCTGTGTCATCTGTGCAGCCACTGAGCAAACCATCTTGTACTACCTGAGGAAGGCGGAAGCTGAAACGTTGTAGTTGAAATATATTTTTGTTCTTTGGTGAATCTATCTGTTTGAGTCACTTCTTTCTTGGATATTTTATTTCTTTGTGACTCATTGTATCCTTTGGGATCCAGATTTTTGCCCTGGCTGGCTGTTGTTTTCTTGTGATCCTCCATCTTCAAGTATATATATATATATATATATATATATATATATCTTTGCCACAAACGATCTCGTCATTAACCGCCTCTCTCTTTAGGACGGGTGCCGCCGCCAGCGGTGACGAACCGCTATATTTACTCCCAGCAACACTCTGCGTTCGCAAAGTATGCAGCACACTCATAAGGAAATTTTGTCCAATGCGATTGATAAAGGCCGTTAAGGCCGAAACGCGTTTGTCAGCTACGATGGCCTGGGCAAAATAAAAGAATTGAAAATTTACTTACGAGTGCGCTGCATACTTTGCGAATGCGGAGTGTTGCTGGGAGTATATATATATAAATATATATATTACCTACTGGCGGTCGCCAGTAGGTAGTTATAGTTAGGACCTAGTTTCCATAGGAAAAGCGTTTTTTCTTTTCCCAATAACTTTGGCGCCGGTTGACGAATCTTCGCAAAAGTTTCAAAACTAGTGGCCCGCTCCTGTCAGTTTGTGTCTTGAAAGTTTCGGGGTGATTCGAATAGCAGGGGCCGAGAAAAAAGGGGGGTCCCAAAACGTGTTTTCCCATGTTAATTTCCATAGGAAACTTTAGACAAAGCTACAGCTCGAACTGCTGAACGGAATTACACCAAATTTGGCAAAAAGGTAGCCCTTGGTTCAGAAAGAGTCCTTTTTGTTAAATGGTGTAAATCCGTTCAGTAGTTCCTGAGAAATTCAAAAAATAAAAAGTTTTGATATCTGGGCGGAGCCTAACCCCCCCGAGCACGAGCTTGGCACTAATTGGCTGCCAACACTTCAAACCAGGAAGTGTTGGCAGCCATCTTGTGCCTCGCATCAAGTGAAAATCAATGTAACTGCCACCAACAGCATTTGAGACGCAAGTCCGCCTTTTAAAAGTCCGCTTTTTTCATTATAAACACAAGATTGCCTCCCGTACGGCTGTTCGGTTTGGAGCTGTCAAATCATGTAAGTTACTGGCTGCATTGCGTTGTTGCCCTTATCTTTATGTCTGCTTTTTTCATTATAAACACAAGATTGCCTCCCGTACGGCTGTTCGGGACTTCACTTCTCCACGCAGAGTTAGCGCGGGCTTTGTGTGCTGGTGTCAGGCCGTACTACCAGTGCCCCTTTCAGTTTGCTGTCACCACAGAGCCGCCGCTATGAACGGACAGATGCTGAACGGCTTCCACGACGCCTTAATCGAAGAAGGCAGCTTTCTCTTTACCTCCGAGTCAGTGGGCGAGGGGCACCCTGATAAAATATGTGATCAAATCAGCGACGCTGTCCTGGATGCACACTTGAGACAGGATCCTGATGCCAAAGTTGCTTGTGAAACAATTGCAAAGACTGGCATGATCCTCCTTGCTGGCGAGATTACTTCTAGAGCTGCCGTGGATTATCAGAAAGTTGTCCGGGATGCTATTAAGCACATTGGCTATGACGATTCTTCAAAGGGATTTGACTTCAAAACTTGCAATATGCTGGTCGCATTAGAGCAGCAGTCACCCGATATTGCGCAAGGAGTACATTTGGACAGAAACGAAGAGGATATTGGTGCAGGAGATCAAGGTTTGATGTTCGGCTATGCTACAGATGAGACCGAGGAGTGCATGCCTCTGACAATTGTTTTGGCACACAGGCTAAATGCAAAGATGGCAGAACTGCGACGTAATGGCACCTTGCCCTAGCTAAAGCCAGACTCCAAAACGCAGGTGACAGTGCAGTACATGCAGGACCGTGGTGCTGTTATCCCAATTCGTGTACACACAATTGTGGTGTCTGTGCAGCATGATGAGGATGTTAGCTTGGATGAGATAAGGGATGCTCTAAAGGAGAAAGTGATATAATCTGATATCATCGAACATCTATTTATGAACTCTTCCTCTCCTCACCAGGCAGACTCTTGGTTGCCCCCGATGTCCTACAGAGAAGTCGTGGGAGATACCCGGAGGTCTGTAGCTGCTCACTTTGATACCAGAGTATTCCTTTTTTCTTTATAAGAAAGTTTGAAAAACTCACACTGCACAAGATCTTGGGCCGCGCACAGCCTTTTTAACTAGATCCCAAACATTATCAAAACTAGGTCCAAAGTAGTGCTTTAGAGAGCTGGTGTAGCTACAGAGAAACCAACTTTCTTCAGCGCTCAGGGTTAAACGTGGGTGGAGACGGAAATACCTGTGTACTAATCTTTTTTCTAAATGCATAATGTATTGTTTCTGGGGTGTTATGGTGCAAGTACAGAATATCCATAACCTCAGATGGCAGCTTTTTTTAAACTCCTGATGTCCTCATCTGTTTCCAGCATTCTCTAGTAGGCCAAGGTGTCCTACAGAAAAGCCTTGGGTCCAACCTACAGGGGGTCTGGCAGGTGTGAACTGTGGACGGTAAGGAGGGTGCAGCTCTGGTGGCTGGCTGGGGATGGCACTGATTTGGCTGGTGTTGTACAGAGAAGCTGGCTTGTTTATTTGCCCTTCCTATGCCAGCTGCTCAATGCTACCGGTGCCTTCAGGCTTTTTTAAATTGTCTGGCTCTTCTGGGGGGAGCAAAAGTATCAATCTGAAGAGTATTAAAAAAAAAACGCGAGGTTCTCCCTTTAAAAAAATAAAATAAAATTGCCTCCTGTACGGCTGTTCGGTTTGGAGCTGTGAAATCATGTAAGTTACTGGCTGCGTTGCGTTGCTGCCCTTATATTTATTGCCGGTTTCTCAATTTGTTAAAATTACCTGGCCTTCCTCTGTTCTAAGGCGGTTTATCACCTCAGGATGAAATTTGCTATGTGCAGGCACACGCATTATACCGGCATGAGTTAATGCGCATTGGGCATTTTATTAGTTTGTAACGTTTGTACAAGACCTAGCGCTTATTCTTTTAAGTCTTTGAATTAGCGTAAAGCCTTTGAACACGGCTTTAGACGAAACGCCCTGACTTTTAAGCAGCCCCATTGTGCCACAGTCACTTCATGCTCCAATTCTGCATACCATCGGCAGTATTTATATCACCGGCAGTAATTAACATTCACTTAACATTTATGATTTTTAAATACTTGAGGTAATCTGCGGCGTGCAGGTACACGCACCAGCTATTTTGCTCTTATTATGTATCAGTGTGGCACACATTGTAAACCGGCTTCAATAAATGCGCACTGTTCAATTGACTGCCACCAACAACAGCAGTTGGGGTTAGTTTGCTGCTCACCTGTGTAAAATACATTTCGTAACAACGATTTTGTTCAGGTAATCATAATTTTGGTCCTTTGTTCACTATTGCTAAGATCCACATTTCTTGCGGGGAGTCTTACCTGGCCTCTAATTTGATAATTGGGGGGAGTTTAGTGCCAACAATGGGTCAAAATCATTGCCTTTCAGCCCTTTAAATTTACCTAAGGAAGATAATCATATTTTACTACCCATAGATTTAAGGGGCTTAGCTCTATACAACCATCTCATTGTGCGCAACTTGCAAAGTGTACATTAAATTGTACGCGGTAGTGATGAGCAAACTCCCACGTTCACTGGGCAAGGATGCTCTACAATGTTTTATTATATCTTAGTTTCTCTGGGTTTGGGAAATTTCAACCTTGAAGTGGGTGTCAGAACGAGTTGCTCTAGTGACAACAACCCTCTAACAGTTAATTTTTAGTTACCAGTAGTTACGTTGCTATCAGTTATTTACCAAGGGATAACTCACGTTTTTAAATTAAGTCCAAAGGTTTAAGACTCAATTGGAAACTTCCATATCCCAGCAACAAACGTCCTATTGCTTCCACGTTGGACGAATTGATCTTTCCACTTAAAATTGACGTGAAAGATGAAACTTGACAGTCGTAGGCTGGCTCGTATGCTACATCATGTTAATCATCATCATCAAAACCTTTTATTTCGGCTAATAGCCATAAAAAGTTACAATTAAAAGACATAAAATTCAGTTTCAATACGAGCATCAACAAGCGTCCTTTTTAAATTAAGTTAAGATCAACGATGGTTAAAATGAATAATTAATAATTGTTAACAAAAGGAAAACAGTTCTATACTATTCCCAATAACAACTGGATTAGCCTATTGTACGGGTGTTCATCATAGGGATAAAAGAAATTCATATGTAGATTAAACAATTTAATAAACAAGCCATAAAAATGACATACTCCCCATTCTCATCGTTAAAGATATAGGACATGAGGAGGGTAAGACGCTGTATAATCCTTCTATACCTTTCGCTTCGGGCTGGCTATTATAAAAGACAAATTATCTATGGCCTTCTTCCTCTGATTCCAAGCACAGAGCAAATAGTGCAAGACTGCCAAGGCTACTAGTTCCCTGGTGTCGCTCTTAAGGAGCCTCATTGCTTCCATACAATATCTAACTCCCATGGAATTTAGAGCCGCTATTAGCCTTTTTTGCACGCATTTCTGTACTGAGGGCAGAAGAACATAAAATGTTCAACAGATTCCACAATGTTGGGCCAGTTTGGGCAGAACTTGGAATTTAAGGGAGACATCCCATTTCATAGTGAAAGTTCTCAGGGGCAGTATGCCACACCTAAATTGGACATATAGACATTTAGAACGGCGTGGATACATTCGATCCATGCAAGGCTCTAGGCTAGGTGTGCATTTGTGGTTAAGGAACTGGCCAGTTGTACTGTTTTCGTGGTATACTTTCCAAGTTTGCAGTAGAATTTCCTCCCAGAACCGTTTTTTTGCTTCCAGGGCATCACTTTTCATAATCAGCTCCGGGGTGTTCCATAATTTGACCATGCCTATTCTCTGTGATATATCTTTTACCGCCTTCAGCCAGGGTGTGCTTTGATCCCTATCAAGAGACACTAGCTCTTTGACACCGTCCCTATAGGTTACTAATTCCCTGGTGGACCAAAGTCTAATCCAATATAGCAGAGGCTTAAATAAAACCATATGGTGTATTGGATTAAGGGCTAGGTCAAATCTCAGTGAGGTGATAGGGAAATTTGGGGGGAGTTTAAAAAGGCCCCTTATAAACTTATTTTCAAACCTTGTCATCACCTCTGCTGGCACATGACCCCATATCTCAGCTCCATAGATCGCTGATGCTACACCTGATGCTCTGTAGACGGTAATAGAGAAAGAGCATCCCCCGAAGCAGCCCTGTACTGTCTCCCTATGGCTGAGGTTTTCATTTGGAGGATGGCTTTACTTTTTTCTAATTGAGGACCCCATCTCTGGCTATCACTCAGGCGCGCAACGCCCATTGGGCTCAAAGGGCTTCAGCCCCCCCGTCGTGTGTCAGCCCGGGCTGAGACAGCTTCCCGGGCTGGCGACCGTCTTAATGCAGCCGCACCGAGTACTTCACAGGTCTTTAAAAGACCATTTACTTGTTAATGAGGCTTTGTTGTGTTTTCACCCCTTCTTAGAGCCCCTGCATCTCCACTCTGCCTACTGCTGGAAGAATTAGCCCCCCGAAATTTTTATTAGCCCCCACCCCCCCGAAATTTGGCTCTAGTTGCGCCTCTGCTATCACTTAACCTGACTCCCAGGTAGTCAAAGTACGAGACTTTCTCAAGGGGGACCCCCTCTATAAACACATTTCCTCTGTATGTTCTGTGTACTACATCATGTTATTATTATTATATGTAATCCTGTCCTGTAAAACCCACCACACAGCCCTAGCCACAGTTGGGCTTCCTTGATGGGAGGCAAATGATCTGCTGAAAGGTGCACCCGTACACTGACACCATCTCACCTTTATTCTCATGATACACATCATATAACCAGTCTTGCTATGTTTTGTAAAGTTGTATTCCCTTGTTTACTTTATGTTCTTAGTGATGTACTGATTGCTGCATGATGTCCTTTTGTGAATGTGCCTACCAGAGTAGAACAGAAAACCCAATAATATTTGGTTTGAAAAAAAAAAGAGTGCAAAACAGATATATGTGCCCCATTAATCAAGAGTGTCTTGAGCGCAGCATGTAGAAGTTGGTTTCCTAGTTCATGGTCCTCTGCTGTGATAATCCCAGTCTTTGAAAAGGGTAATTGTAAACATGCCTTCTGCTGCAAACCACTATCTCTAAGAGATTCTGTAGCATAGAATTCCGGCTTGGGTGGAGGGTCATAATTCTGTCAGACGTACATTATAGGTTCAGAGAAGGACTAGGGACCATGAAGCAATGCTTAAACTTTCATTCTGTTATTAGCAAGTATAGAGTAGTGCTAGAGAGCTCATTTCATTTTGCTTTTATGGACCTAATTAGCGCGTTTAATCACGTGAACAGGTTGAAACTTTGGCAGATCCTAAATCAAATTGGTAATGATATTTCTCTTTTCTACGTATTTCTCAGCTATGGTTAGATTTGATTTATACTGATGACGTTGTTTTATTGCCCGTCACTTCAAACTGCCTCAAACACCTCATAGATGCCTCTGTTTTATTCACTGAGGACTTAGATTTGGAGACCGATTTCTCTGAGACATATGTTATGACTTGTAGTCATAAATCTATGGAATCTAGAAGTTTTTATATTAAAGGAAAACAGATCATAAAAATTCATCCGGTTTTATACCTGGACTCAGCTAGTACCTAGGCACTTAGCCTTGCTGACAGATGCCATAAATTCAGCCAGGCGGTAGGATCTTTGTTTAACCTTGTGACTAATATAGGCAAGCCTATTCTTTCGCTAATAGATATATATATATATATTATAGTGTAGCCCAACTATGTTATATGGTGCTGGTGTCTGGGGATACACCTTACTGAAAAATCTTTCAATCAAGGAAAGCTATTCTGTCGCCACCTTCTTGCTCTCTTCTCGAGCAGTCCTCATTACTTTTGTCAAGAGGAGCTGAGCTTAAACAACATACAAGATAATAGCTCCTCTGATGCTGTGGATTTCCATATGGATTATTCCTAAATCTACTCTAAACAGGATAATAATAGGAGATTGTTTACAATGTTCCAAAGGCTCCAACAATCCATGGCTTTTGGTACATTAAAACAATTGCTGGGGAGGTAGTGTCAGGGCTAGTTACTGATTCTCTTGACAGCACAGGAGCAGAACTACGCTAGCTCCCAATGCCCCTCTTAATATGCCCCTGCTAGGTTAAGAAATCCTTCACAGGTAAGTACCAAGGGGGGAAAGGGGATTGGGACAGAGAAGAGACAGCCCGGTAGTTTCTTCTGCTATTCCTGCCTCGTCTTCTTCTTTCTTCTTAAGCGGCTGTAAACAATCGCATTTATGTGTTATACTTCTACTTAACATTTATTGTACACATATGCATTAATTAGATAACTTATCTTACCAGGAATGTTTAGGGGGCTTGCTTCTCTTCTAGCTACTCTTGTACTGATTAACAACTTGTTTGTGAGAAGTTTATTATATATTTTTTCGTTTTCTTACAGGTTATGCCAGGATACCACTATTGAAGATTCTTAATACAGAGGAAAACACAAGGTGAGTCTTTAGCTTAATTCACTAAGTTTTCTACTATAAATACTTGAATTACCAACTTACAACTGTGATGAAATGGCACAACTATGATGCAACTTCCTCGCATTCTTGTTGTATGTATAGAGATTTTCTCCTTAAATAGACTACTGGTTCTTAACGGAGGACCGAATTTCTCTCGTTATTTATAAATGATTAATTCGATATATTTCATATACACAAGAGTCTGGGAACAATGCTACGCGATAATGGCTCACACACACACTGCCCAAGACTCAGCTTACTAAATTCTCAGACCTTTTTTTTTGTAGAAAGTAACTTCTCTTCTTTCTACCATAAACTCTCTCGTAAACTAAACAGTAGTGAAAGGGGGATTTCACGCTGCCACTATAGTTTGGAGTTGCTGCACTAAAACACTACTCCATCAATAGAATTGAACTTAACTGCTGAACACCTCCCTGATATTAACGAGGCTCCGAAGGAACACTATTCCTCCACTGGGATGGGAATTTCTCTGAGAGACACTTTTTGGAAATAGCGTTACTGAGAAGAACACTATTCCGTGAACATGCGCATTACTCAAATTCTTAGCCTGAGGAGCATGTGCCCCACTGGAACACTAACCTGATACTCCGGATGACAGGGGACCCGACGACGTGAAACCCGTCGCCCTCGAAAAGTCTCCTGACTAACTACAACACAATGCCATGCAGGTAACAACCGCTCAGGGGAAAATTCTCGGTGAAGTGCGCCGTGGAATGTTGGTGCGCGCTTCACCTGAGTACTGATTGCTGAGGAAACTAGACTGCTAACCCCGCGGGCATGCTGGCGGCTATCTTGGATGTCCAGCGCCACCAGCATACTCGCCAGCTCAAGGCACAGTGAGGTTTCAAAGTGGAATGGTAGGTTGGAGGAATATAAGTAAGGGCTACAACAGGGTCACGAGGAGGAAACCTCCTGTGAATCCTGACAGTTAGGTAGACTGTCTTTGTTTTACAATGCTACTTCTGTTGAAAAAAATTACAAGCAATGGGCCAAGAGAGTGTTTTTGGAATGAACGAGTATTCAGAGGGAGGGAGTACAACTATGTAAAACATTTGTAAGACAGTATATTATCTTAAAGAAGACTCCAAGTTTGGAATCATTCTTATTGATTGTTACACATCCTTGGGAACGAGCCCTTCTTACTAAATTTAAATTAAATATCCGACATGGATATCGCTTCTTTCCCCAAGGACAGCAAAGTAATGAAACAGTTTACATCTGTCTATGCGATGAGTCTTCTTTTAGACCTTGTTGCACTTTTTTCTGTAAGTTTTATCACTTGTTTAGAAGGAAACACTTAATCCTGTTATTGAGGCATTGATTTAAGTAGTGAAGAGTGGCGCTATGCTTACATCAAATGTTATCTGGAGTTGAAGTTTGTTCTGCCGTAGGTATGTTTTTTAAAGCTGCTGCTCGTTATTGTAATTCCATGTTTTTTAAATATATAAATTAGTCCGTATTTTACCATGATAATTTTATTATGTCCAGTGTCCAGTATATATATATATATATATATATATATATATATATATATATATATATATATATATATATATATATATATATATATATATTCACTGAAAAAACCATAGGTTTCAGGGACGTTAAAGTTAGAAATTAGCATTTAAAAAACCTTTGAAATTCACAAAAAAAAACATAGGTTTCAGGGACGTTATATTTAGAAATTAGCATTTAAAAAACCTTTGAAATTCACTGAAAAAACCATAGGTTTCAGGGACGTTATAGTTAGTTGGACATTTCACTCGTACAAAACCAGAGAAATTCGGCCGTTATAGTTAGTTCAGCTAACTATAACTCGCGCCCCCGCAATGCACTGCTGATGACGTCACATATTACATCATTCATGACATGGTCAGTGACATCACTGATGACATCACTGATGACATCTCAAATGACATCACTGATGACATCATCCAAGTGATAATCTGATGCACCTCCTCATACCCTAATATAACCTTTGATACACCCACTCTAAAATACAGACTACCATTTTCGAAACCATAGACACACCAATACCAGTTAGTACATACCCACTCACTAATTCCCTAGGTCTACACACACATCCACTCATTCACCCATACAGTCACTCATACATGCAGTCAACCATCAATACGGCATTATCATATACACTCACATATCTATACAGACACTCACACACCGCCACTCATCCATAGAGTTACTCACATACCTAGTCAGTCATGCAAAGAATCAATCACACTCCCATTTACTCACCTATACAGTTATACACACACCACCTCACTTATTCAAATATATACTAACACATACTTACACTCTTATACGATAACTAATACAAGCACACACTGATCCATACAGCCACTCTCACAATCACTCACTCTCACATATAGTCATTTATACACTCCAACACTCAGATATACTGCCTTTCACATATGCAGTTACTCACACATGTACCACTGAGGCATCCATTCACTCACCAACACACCCATACACACACTCACCCACCCATACAGCCCTTCACAGCTGCACTCTTGAACCCGTACACCCAGTGAATCATCCACTCACACATCTATGCACAGAGTCACATCCCCCCAACCAACCCACACAGACACTCAGGCACCCATACAGATACTCAGACAACCATTCAATAACCCATATAGATCCTTATTTAGCTACTCACCAACCCATGCAACCGCTTACACACCAACTGACAAACTAAACTGTGTGAATGTCTGTATCAGTCACTAACCCATGCATTCAGTAAGACACATTTAATCACTCACTTATACAGTCAGTCACGCACCTACTAAATCATCCATCTAGACACTTATACACCCACTCATTTTTCAATACACCTTGGCATATATATATATAAAACATATTTAAACTTTACAGAAACACATAGTAACAGGATGATGTCATCAGTGATGTCATTTGAGATGTCATCAGTGATGTCACTGACCATGTCATGAATGATGTAATATGTGATGTCATCAGCAGTGCATTGCGGGGGCGCGAGTTGTAGTTAGCTGAACTAACTATAACGGCCGAATTTCTCTGGTTTTGTACGAGTGAAATGTCCAACTAACTATAACGTCCCAGGAAACCTGCTCTCGCTTCCAAAATCCAAAGCAGAGTTTGCTATGACAGGGCTGTTCCGAAACGCGTCGGGCGTTTGTTTATCATTGTGAAGAAATAAACCACGTTTAAATTGGATACTGGGCTCGGCGCAATCTGTTGCATGAACGTGTAAGATTGGTGTCTTGAGGTGAAAAGGATCGCGTCCTTGCCGGAGCCCGCCGCCATTTGTTGGCAGAAGTAACGCGAATAACTTTTGTTCTTTGTATATATATATATATATATGTATATATATATATTGCAGTTTTTTATAGCGTAAACACTGCCTAAGGGCATTCAATATATATATATAGTGAAAAACGCTTGACGATACTCCGAAGAACAGAACGGAGTCAACAACAATTGCGATCGTTTTTCTTTATTTAATCAAAAAGCATGTCAGCCATGACACGTTTGAGCCGGCACAGCGGCCTTGTTCACAAGGTGTTACGGCGTGAAATGTCAATGGTCTTTACATACCATGTCTTCAACTGGCCAGGAAAACAGACTTACATTACCTCACCGCTGTTTTACATCTCAGTATTTTTTAAGCAGATACTTTCAGTGACTTGGTAATTCTTTTGTGTGTGTTGCATGCACACGCTTGATGGTAATTACAATAACTGTAAAGATGTGGCATTCAATTTACAAGCTTATAAAGACTTTGTTACAGTTATACATTCTCACTGCGTTTGCGTTTAGCGTGTATGGCAACATGCTTGTTAGTTCTTCACGCAAGGAAAATTGTTTCCTACACATGATTAGGCAGTACTGAGTGAAAAATACAAGTGTCTAAACGTTTGCTGTACCCACATTAATGTTATACAATAAGTAATTGCCAAAAATCAACACACACATTTTTATAAATACCCATCCTCAGGTTGTTCTGCACATCTAGGGCAAGTGCCCTTTTTCCCGGTCGTTACATGGCATTAGCCCATTCTACAAGGAGACCAACTAGTGCATACTCATTTGGGACACTTGCATAATGCATGCACAATCAGATAGTTCATTGCTTCATACTGCTCAATAATATTCCTTGCTTATGCGTTTCTGCCAGAGGTCACAAAATATCATAGGCATGAATGAAATTCTTCATCATGATTAAGCCTGTGTGGTGTTTTACTGTCGAGCAGAAGACTATATTGTGTTTTGAGCGCACGTAGTGCTCTCACCCTATCCCCCCCCTCTTTTTCTAGGTGGAATCGCATCTATCACGAAATAGGTGATTTGAGTGGGGTCTCTGCAATTAATTATTTCGCAATGTCGGGCTACCGGGTATGATCTATCCGAATTTGATATAGCCCTCATGTGCTGAAGAATCCTCTTGTGCACCTGCAGCGTAGTACTTCCCACGTACTGAAAACCACAGGTGCACGTCAGCACAAATATTGCAAAATCAGTCTTGCAGTTAAAGGAACTTCGAATAATAATAATAATAAAGAAATGTATAAAGCGTGCAGCTACCCTGAATGGGGTGTCCCGGCGGTTACACAGACAGCACCCAAGGTAGAGGAGAGCACATATCTAGTCATTACGACTAAGGAGCCAAGTCTTCAAGGCCTTTCTGAATTCCTTTTTGGAATGCATCATACGTAGGTGGGCAGGAAGGTTGTTCCAGCACTTGGAGGTACCCACCGCGAATGTCCTACCCCCATTCTTGACTTTGCAAAATGGGGGGTGGTGAGGTATCGTTTGTGTTTGGACCTTAGGGATCTGTCCTGTTGGTAGGGGCGAAGTCTCTTCCTCAGGTAGTTTGGCCATTTCCCTTGATACGCTCGGAAGGCAAATGTAAGGGCCTTAAATTCAATACGTTTGGCTATCGGCAGCCAATGGAGTTGCCTGAGGTGCGACGAGATGCGATGGTGGAGCGGGACCTTACAGACCAGTCTAGCTGCCGTATTTTGAATTATCTGGAGTCTATGGATCAAGCCCATCAGCAGGCCCATGTACAGACCATTAGCGTAATCGAGGTGGGAGGTGACTAAAGCATGGACCACGGTTTTGGGAGCTAACTCTGGCAGGAAGTCAATACATTTTCTGATGGTTTTAATTTTGCCAAAGCAGCCCGCAGATACCAGTTGAACATGGGTGGCGAGGGACAGGTCTTTGTCCCATCTGACTCCCAAGTTCTTGACTGAGTCCTTCGATTTAGCTGGCCACCATAAGTTCGTCGGGGGGGGAACCGCTTGGTTAAAAAACAAAACCTCCATCTTGTCGGCATTAAGCTTTAGGAAGTTGCGGCTCATCCAGGCTGAGATGTTTTTAAGGCACTCTTTTAGTGGGTCAAAGGTGGATGTTGACAAACCGCTGAAGGTGAACAGCAGTTGAGTGTCATCTGCGTAGGATGTCACCTTGATACCCATTTTGGCAATGAGCTCCGCCAGTGGTGTCAGGTAGACATTAAAAAGTAGCGGGCTCAGGGCCGATCCCTGCGGTACTCCCCATTTTAGTGGTTTAGCAGGGAGGTGAAAGGGTGGATCGAGACCTGTTGTTCTCGGTCATGCAGGTAAGACGTGATCCAATTCAGCGCCGTCCCCTGGATGCCAATACGATTAAGGTGATCTAGTAAGATGGGATGGGACACCGTGTCAAACGCCACTGACAGGTCTAAGAGCACTAGCATGGCCGTAGAGCCTCCATCCACCGCCCAGCGTATGGAGTCGGCCATCTCAATCAGAACGGATCCTGTACTGAATCCAGGGCGGAAGCTGGACTGGGACTCATGCAGTAGACCATTGGACTCAATGAAAGCTGCCAATTGTTGGTGGGCTATTTCTCTAAAACTTTAGCGGGGGCCGGGAGCAGAGAAATAGGCCTGTTGTTACTTGTGACTTCAGGGTCAGCGTTAGCTTTCTTCAGTATAGGGAGCAGAAATGCGTGTTTCCAGGCTGATGGAAAGATCCCCTGTCTGAGTGAGGAGTTCCAGATGGCATTAAGATGGGGGTTAGGCACTCTGCCAGAGCACTGTATTGTTTTGCTGGCCAGGGGTCGCCAGGAGACCCGGATTTACATTTTTGAAGCTCGGCCAGAGATGTCTCCATGGGGATTGTAGCAAATTCCGAGAATACTGGCTGAGAGGCATGCCCTAAGTTGTTAGCTGTGGTCGCCTCTAGAGGGCAGGGTGCTGCTGGGAAGGACGCATATATTAGGGCTATTTTGTCCTCCAAAAAATTTGAGATCCTATTACATAGCTCTTGAGACGGGGGTGTCGAGTGAGTGAGAGCTATGGAATTCGTGAAGGACTTCACTATCTTAAAGATTTCTCTAGACGTATTCTTGGCGCTGGTGATGCGCTCGGCTAGGAAATCTCTCTTTTGTCAATGAGGAATTTACGGTACTCTTTTAGCGCTGCTCGATAGCCAATTTTGTTCTCGTGGGAGTAGGATGATCTCCATTTGCGCTCCAGTCTTTTGCACTCAGATTTTTTGGCCCTGATCTCTGCTGAGAACCAAGGGGCGGAAGGGGAAGTTCTCGCGGAGTTAGCAGGCCTCTGGGGCACAATTGAATCAAGTGCATCACTGACCCACATATTTAGGTTTATGATGCTAGCATCAAGGTTATGTGAGATGGAGGGCTTGGAGTCCTTCAAATGCAGGGTGAGGAACTCAGGGGAAACCTGTTATTCATATGTTATAACTGCTGCTCAGCCAAGGTGACTGTGTGAGAGAATGTTGGTGAGTGGAATGTTTGTGAGTGTGTGAGCAGTTGGTGGATGGGCTGAGCAGCAGGGAGGCTGCTCCTGGTGGCGCTCTCTCCTATGTAACTTCTTACTTAAATAAACCTACTTGGAAAAATACCTGGACCAGACCTTCCTTTATTTACAACATTTTTGGCGACGATTTGAGGAAAAGAACCTGCGCACGCTACCTGATGGAAACGTTTTATACTGAAATTTGAGGCCTGAAGAAACTTCAAGGTAAAGGAACTTCTTTTGAAACTAATAGCTGCATATTTAAAAGCAAACTTGTACCCCTGAGCCCCACCAGTGACCTTGACATCGGTCGCCCCAACCCAAGTGTGCTAGTTCCTACTGTGTTTTCTGCTCTCCTTTGAGATGGAGCTGTGCTCTCCATGGACCTTTTTACCGGTCTACTACAGTCACTCTGGTGTGAGTTTTGCCATCTGCTGCAAGATTCAGAGGTACAACTGGCAAGAGAAACCCAGACTCTGTCACATGAACAGCGTTGCATAAGTATAGTTCCCAGAGTCTTTGTTCTTGAACTTCAACTGTGTAAAGGAGTTTTCTTCTCTCTTTTATTTAACGTGGAAAGGAAGAGAATTGTGCTGAAAAGCGAGCTATGTGACCGCTGCTACGAGCAGGAAAAGTTGTAAAGCGGTGAGGTGGTTTGAGTTTCTATATTTCATCACGTTTTATGTCTGACAAACCCTTACTGAACTTTCTTCTGTGCAGCCTTTTACCGTTGGACCGTTTTTAGGTCTCGCCTACGCAGCGCGCATGCGCTGCGTAGGAGAGACCTTTAGCGATCGGCACAGCTTTGGGGCAAAAACGTGCACGCGTTGCATTGCTTGCAATGGCAACGCGTGCACGTCTGGCGATTCCCTTGCGGGAGCGCGCGGCGCCATATGGTGGCGCCATATGGTCGCAATCATCGCGCCTTGCTGCACGCTCCCACAAGGGAATCGCGCAGGCCCCCTCCCGCCGCGCGAGGTGCGCGCTTGTGCTGGTTTTCTTTTATTTGAGGCCAGTTTGTGAAATATCGCGGCCTTTGTACCCTTTAGCTGATTTTGCTGGTACTCACGATCCAGAATACCGGTCTTCTTCTAAGAATTGCCGGGACTCTCCCATTAAATGTATTACAGCCGTGCTGGAAAGTGCAGGTACTTTCACTTTCAAATTAAAGAAGTGCGGGTACTCTGTATTGGGGAGTACCTGCCCATTTAAAGCACTGGCATAAATACATGCTCCGCTAACGCTTAGGTCTGGTTCTCATTGCCCTTTTCTTTTGCTATCATGGTGCCGTGCCCTCCTTTCCCTTGTCTCTTTCGTTGCCCCTGTCAGTGTTTCACTAATAGTGTCTGTTATGAGCTTCGAAGCTGCTTGTTTATGGCCTCAAACGCTGTATGGATACTATGGTAGTCCAGCCTACGGCTGTTAGGTACCAGTGACCAATGAGGGTCGTGCAGATGTACTACGTCTTCAGATTCTCAATGGAGGCAGGGGCATTGGCAAAAGTATGTTTATGTATGGTAATTTTTTTTTTATGTTTAATAAGCTTTATTGAATCATAAATATTGGAACGATACAACAGAGGCCTAAAGTAGAACAATATGGAGAATCACTTAAAAACGAAGTAGTGTAGGCATCATAAAACAGAGTAGAAAGCTATTTATAATTTAGAGATAAATAGGGGAAGAAGAAGAAGGTGGGAAGGAAGGGGAAAGAAAATACATACATAGATACAAATGAAAATACGAATGAAAATATTACGCTCAAAAACCTTAAACTATGTTAAGCAGAATAAATATTGAATATAAACATTACCAAATATTAAAGGGTAAAGAATGAGAGATTAAAGAGAAAGAAATTTTAAAGTGCCTCATGCAGCTGGCAGCTGCCTCGGAGTGCTTTGGATGGTGCAGGGAGGTGAATGTAGGTGCAGGAGTAGTTCTTGAGGTGAAACAAGGAGGCTGCTGTACTCCATGGTGACTGCAATACTCCTGGTGGTAGCAATGCATCAGATGGAGGAAACTTGTCTAGGACCAAGTGGATATGCTGTGGGCCTGGTGCCACTGCACCTGCTGTACCAAAGGTAGCTAGGCCCCTGACTGAGTGGCGGGCGAGTCCCTAGGCGTCTGACTGCACTGAGATGCCAGGTGCTGGGGATCTCCGAACTGAAGAGGTGCTTCCTCAGGCCTGCCCAGTATTCTAGGGTCTTTTCAGGTCTTAGGTGTGCAGGAAGGAGCCTGGAGAGGATTATTCAAAAGGGCAAATGGTCGATTCCCCAGGCAGCATTAAAGCCTCTGGTTCACAGCGGCCTCACTGCAAGTGTCCAGTCACATAGACTGCCTTTAACGGGGCACCTTTTGTGCTGCAGCGCGACCCTCCCAACCACCTTGTAAACAAGCATTGGCATAGCCAATAGGTCTCGCATTTGGGACCTTATAAGTGCTTAGCCATGCAACAGTTGATGTTGTTGCACCAAGAATATTGTGCTGGATAACTAAACACTTATAAGGTCCCAAAGGCGAGACCTATTGGCTATGCCAATGCTTGTTTCAAAGGGTTGTGGATCTAAACACCGATAGCATTCAGAAACAACAATTTGGCACTCACCTCAACGGATTCTGCTCGTGCTCACGGATCTTTGAATCAGCGCGAGCCCTGTCTCCTTCTCGCGCACTGTCCTGCAGCTTTCATGCTGTACTGCATGGACGTGCCAGGAGCCACCCGGCTATACGTTGCTCTACGTGCCGCCATCTTCATTCTCCCTTGATTTACCTCAGAGAGCTGGTATCCTGCAACTACAAGACTTTCTTCTTTGTCTTTAGGGTCGGCATTTGTGAAGGGAAGGGGAGCCTCAGCACCAGCAGCGTTTTTCCAATGTTCAGTTTTTCCGGTGCATTTGAAGCGTCGTGTTTCTGGCTCGGAGTCTGTGGAAAGTATAGAAGTAATACAACAATGCCATCTAGTGGCTATCTAGCACCACTGCACCAGAACAAGGAAAAGAAAAGCTCACTCGATAGAGACACAGTGAAGAGTGCCCGATGTTACTACCTTTCAATCAGTACTTCTGGATCAGGTAATCTGCAATTTACTCTCGTCATCTTCTTCAGCGAGACAGCTCTGCAGTTACGTTGGTGCTGTTCTCTTTTATTATTAACGTCATGCTGCAGATCTTCAAGGTACTTTCCTGGAACTGTCTTTTGGCATCTATGGGGTACTCAGAACTTGGCAAGTTCTTTATGGGATAAACTGTCATATCAGGTTTCCCGTTCTGAAGTTGTCCTGCTTGTGGGGTGGTGCGTCTTTGTTTGTTGTTGCCGGACTACCACTCTCATTAGTATATTCTTGCGCTGCTGTATGGTTTGGTGATTGCGCAGCATCTCGGGGTGGCTGTCTGAGACTTAGGGCGAGGAATTGCTCATCAATGGGAAACTTTGCTTTTCAAGGGTGTGATGTTTTGTACACTCTTTGTTTTGGCCATGTATGGGGATTGTTTGCATATAAGTACCCTGTGCTGTGTTTTACTTAGGGGTGCGTTCAGGGGTCCTGTACTTCTTGTTGTTGTTTTACCTGGGGGTGTGCGTTCATGAGTCATTTACCCTGCAGTGTTGCATATGTTCCGTGTGGAGTGTTTCCCACACATTCCACCCCATCTTTTGTTGGGGGAAGTGCTTAAATTGGTGAGTGTAGTGTTGTGCGTTTGCATAGGTTCCGTGTAGAGTGTTTTCTACACATACCACCCCATCTTGTGTTGGGGGAAGTACTGAAGTTTTGTTGGGTGTAGTGTTCTGAGCGTGCATAGTGTTCAGTGTGGTGTGTTTCCAGAAGGGGAGTCCTTCAATGTTGTCTATCTGCCCAAAGTTGGAAGTAGCGATCTCCCAGGTTACTTTATGGATGATCGCTAATCCTCCCCCGGTCTCTTGTTTTGTCTATTAGCACAGATTATGCCATGTCTCTGGAGGATGGCTAAGGCAACAGCTGGGTTAGAATCTTCCCATAGCCATGTCTCAGTCATGACCTCTCTATTGCTGAAGGGAGTGGAATACTTGATCATGTTTTTTCCGATGCTGCAAGCTCTACACTTACTGCATCTTTTAAACCCAGAGGGTGGTTTCAACCATCCTTGGTCCCTGTCACTTTCTGGACTCGATTTAACCACAGCATCTCTCAATGACGGTGCTCTGCGGAACGTCAGTGGGGGATAGTTTGGAAGATGGTGTCCTATAACTGGGTCTGCTTTAAGAATATGCCAGTTTTTGTTTAGCAACTCTCTCAATTCCCTATTCTGGCGAGTGTAAGTAACTAGGAAGCACATCTGGGGTTCCACTCTCTCATTTTTGATCCTTATTTTTGAGAATAAAAGTTCCTCACGCTTTTTCTTGTTTGCTGTTTCTCTTGCTGCCTTGATAGTGACCTCATTCTAACCTCTCTCAAGGAATCTTTCACTCATTTCCATTTGGCACTTGGTCAATTCATTTTGCGTACTGCAGTTCCTGTTGGCTCGAAGCATCTCACCATAGGGGATGCTATTCTTGGTATGGGCAGGGTGGAAGCTGGAGGCATGCAGCGTAGTGTTACTAGCCGTCGATTTTCTGAATAGCCTAGTTTCCAACTTTTCTGCCTCTACAAACACCTCAACATCTAGATCATGTGTGTGAACCTCAGATTTAAATAATTACAGTTTAGATGATTTACAAAGAGTTCTTCAGATTTTATTGTACCCTTCGATATAACAAATAAATCATCAATAAATCTGGTCCATACAATGATGTTACTATCCCATTCTGATGCAAATTCCTTGCATAGCACCTGCTCCTCCCACAGGCCTACATGCAAGCACGCATAACTGGGGGCGAAGCAGGTGCCCATTGCGGTCCCCCTCTTCTGCTGGTATAGAGTCCCGTCAAACAGGAAGTAGCTGCCTTCCAGGCATCTCCTTGCCATTCTTAACAGCATCTGAGTGTGGCTCCACAAGCTGACAGGTCTATCACTTAGATAAAACTCCATCGCCTTCATACCATCAACATGAGTGATGCTGGTATAGAGGGTAGCGATGTCCAATGCAATTAAAACATAATCCTGTTCCATTGATATGTCATATATCATTTTAAGGAAATCGCTACTGTCTTTGACATACGATGGGAGCTTCTCAACATATGGTTTGAGGAAAATGTCTATGTACTTAGAGCAATTTTTCGACATACTTACATTGGCCAAGATGATCGGGTGACCAGGTGGGCAGGATACGTTTTTGTGCACCTTTGGTATTAGGTATAGTACAGGTGTTCGAGGTGTTTCATTCTGTAAGAACTTGTATTCATCATGTGACAAAAGATTCAGGCAAAACCATTGTTCCAATTCCAAGTTGAAATCAACATGTGCTTTCGCCATGACTTCCTGCTTACACTTTTTATATCAACCTCTCTGGTTCAGCTGATAGCGTGCCTCCTGCAGGTACATTTTCATGGACCACAACACTATATTTCCGCCTTTGTCGGAATTGCGTACTACAATTTGTTTATTGTTCTTAAGTTTGTTCACCAATTCATGGTACTTACATTCCTTGGCAGTACGCTTCATGTTTTTCATGTTTTTCATGTTGATTGCTTTATTCATGGTTTTGAGCCCATCTACAACTAGTTCATGGAAGGTATTGATGTTTTCCTTGGTTGTAGTAGGTGTTACTCTCGACCGCAGCCTGAATGGAGTAATTACTGTATCATCAGACTGCAGATTCTGTTCCATAATGATATTCTGTATGAATATGGGGACATCTTGAGTTTCACTCTCCATCTGCAATTCCCTCATTACTTGAAAATCTGCAATAGTAGTACTAGTCATGGGCGTGGGTGATTGATCCGGAGGTACTGTGGCACATCTCTCCTTGTTACTGCCCATATGAATTTTTTGCTGTTTAAGTTTTCTGATATACTTAAATGTGTCAATTCGAGCTTGGGGATAGTTCATGGTATACTCCGGGCAAAAGGAAAGACCAAGTAATAAAGTCTCTTCATTAGCTTTACTGAAAGCTAAATCTGTGAGATTGATGATGGATTTTTGTTTGTCTGAGCTGTTAGCGATTACTTTCATCTCCATGTTTGTTTGGTGTTTTTGTTTTGTTTTCTTGATTCTTTGTCGTTGCCTCCTTCGGCGTTGCCCCTCCGGTTGGATTTGGAGCTCTGGGATTTTGGGGCCTTAAAGTTGCTCTCCGATCTAGCCGTAAAAAATCCAACTCGTCAGAGATAGTAATCTTTCTCCCTGTTGCTGCTGCACCACTATGTGTTGGCTTGCGGCTTAGATCTTCATTGCTCGTGCCTGCCTCAGAGCTCAGTTCTGTTTCAGACTCATTTGTTCGACCGATACCATATGTCTTCGTCTCCTGCTGTTGTCTTTGTTGCCTAATACGTTGAAATCGTTTGGCAATTGTGAATATCTGGCCGGTCTCATAGTCGGTTTTATCGCGGGAAAATGTTGTTATCTTTCTTCGTTTGATAACGTCTTCCTGCTTCTTTAGCCTTATTTGCATTTCTGTTTTAAATTTTGTTATCAACTCACTCTCTGATCTTGCATTCAGAGTTGCTTCCAGGCTTTCAATTTCCTCAAGAATCTGTGTTCGATCTTTATCAGCATATTTGATTAATATCCGAACTAATCGAGCTGAGGCTTCTAAATTGCTTGTTGCCCATTCTTCAAGCATATCTGGTTCCGGATTCTCGAAGCTTGGTGCAATTAGAATCCGTAGTCCTCGTGGTATACGGCTTACATCTAAGTACTTTGAGAGTGATTTCACCTCCCACCATTTTGTCATTTCTTTGCGCTGTAATTTTTCACATAATTTTAGCATTTGCTGGATATCCATGTCAATTGGCAAAGAATTTTTGTGCTGTGTCCCTGCCCGCACTCCTTGTAGGTTTAATTCACTGAACATATGTTCAGCTTATTCTTCTCGTTTGCGCACCGTTGTGGCTGAATTTTTTGCACAAAAAAACTTTAAAGTGCTGAGTCACTAGAAATCTGTAGTCAGTGCTTGATCGCCCCCACACCCGTGCCTGGCTGCTGACCTGGGGTCTTCACAATGCGGAATCGGCCGTCCGATCGATTTCCTCGCATTCCAATCCTCCGTAGATCAGATGCTTAATTCTCCGCATGGGGGGCCTGCAGCAGCTTAACGCTTCCTTTGAACCGTCACGTCAAAACACGGCAAATTAGTTTTTGGCTGGAGCTGCTGATCCTAATGTGGGTGGTTGGCTCACGGGAACAGTCATCCCGCAAATATAATGAAAAACGCTTGACGATACTCCGAAGAACAGAACGGAGCCAACAACAATTTGTTTTTCTTTAATCAAAAAGCACGTCAGCCATGACACGTTTCAGGCGGCACAGCAGCCTTGTTCACAAGGTGTTACGGCGTGAAATGTCAATGGTCTTTACATACCATGTGTTCAACTGGCCAGGAAAACAGACTTACGTTACCTCACTGCTGTTTTACATCTCAGTATTTTTTAAGCAGATACTTTCAGTGACTTGGTGACATGTGGGTTGCATGTGCAAGCTTGATGGTAATTACAATAACTGTAAAGATGTTGCACTCAATTTACAAGCTTATAAAGACTTTGTTACAGTTATACATTTTCACTGCGCTTGCGTTTAGTGTGTATGGCAAAATGCTCGTTAGTTCTTCACGCAAGGAAAATTGTTTCCTACACATGATTAGGCAGTACTGAGTGAAAAAAGACAAGTGTCTAAACGTTGCTGTACCCACATCAATGTAATACAATAAGTAATTGCCAAAAATCAATACACACATTTTTATAAATACCCATCCTCAGGTTGTTCTGCACATCTATATATATAGCTATACCTCTCTGAAGAGCTATTATGATAGTGAAACATGTGTCAGGGGTTTCTTTTATTAATTTCGGATTGGCTTGTATGCCGTTTTACCAATCCAAAGCTGTAATACTGTGCTTGGAGTGATAAAAGGTTTTTGTTATTTTACAGCTTGGTGCGGATGGCACTGTGCTCATCCTATGCTTAAATAATTTGCTGTAGAAATGGCAAAAGACTTTGTCCCTTTCTATATTGGCATGGCTGGCATTGTGCTAATCCTATATTTAAAAACTTTGATAGAAAAGCAGACATTTGAGGTGAGTAAATTCAGAGTGTCGCTGGTGTTGTAGGGTGCTGTATACAGGAGCTGCTCTCTGCCTAAAATTGAGAATTACCCAGAGTTCTCTGCTTCTTTTTTGCATAATTTATGCAGCACTTTATGCCTGAAAGGGTATTGTTTTGACTTATACTGGGTGCTCCCTTGTGTCTGGACAAAGCTAAACCTCTCTGAAGAGCTATAATGATGGTGAAACATGTGTCAGGAGAATCTTGCCTTAATTTCAGGTTGACTTGGATTATATTTTACCAATCCAAAGCTGTAATACTGTGCCTAAAGTGGTAAAAGTCTTTTGTCATTTTACAGCTTGGCATGGATGACACTGTGCTAATCCTATGCCTAAATACTTTCTATAGAAATTAATGGTGGGCAGTGAACTCCATTCTGATTGCGGAGTTAGTGGAGTTTGCCCACTCCACGTTCTGCTTGGAGCGCGGAGTTCAGGCCAGAAAAAACTCTGTCACTGCAGCGTAGTGGAGTCCACCCCTAATCACAGCAAGGCTTTGAGAGGACTGGAACAAAGGACATCACTGCTGGCCAGATGAGCCTGGTGCTGGTGCCTTTAACTGTGGGGCACATAGGATACTGGCACTGAAGACCCTACTGCAGGATAGGGAGTGGCTGGCAATGATGGCATCGCTGCAGGGCATGGAGGAGATCGCCATAGGACCCACGGAAGACTGGCAGAGGTCACCACTGTAGGGCCCCATTGAATCTCCCACAGAGTGCATCAGCGCTAGACACGTGAGACTTTGCTTTGTCAGAGAGAGAAGGGGAGGTGAAGAGTGGGGGGCTGGCACGGCCAGTGCCACAATAAGAGATAGCAAGGCTGGCACTAAATGGACATTCATCGAGGAGTGCCATGGTGTCTGGCCTCTGGTGAAGTCGAGCTTGTCAAGAGCATGGTCTGCCCGAGCTGCCAACTTTTCCACAGCTCTCGGCAGCACCTCTCGCTGTTCCACAGAGCTCCGTGGTGTCCGGCTGGGTGGAATTTCACAGCCAGCCCTCGGCAGTCTGTATCCTCCATCCTCCGTTTCTCAAGACCACTTGGATGGGTGCAAATGTTTATCTTCCTGAATACCGCAGTGATTGCACCCTGTACAAACTCCTAGAATTGGGTGCTGTGACATTGCCTCCTCACCTCCGGCAGAGCCTCAGTGAGGGATCTTGTACCCCCCTGGCTGGAGTTGTCCTGACTATATAATGCCACTGTGGGCCTTATATTTAAGGTCAACATTTCATGTTTTTTACATAGAACAGTAACAACTAGAGCGCAGTCATCACGGTAAGCGAGATGATGTGTCCATTCGCCTTTGGGCTCTTGTCTTTCTTTTATTTCAGGTCTCAACTCGAGAATAAAACTGTATGCCCAGGGCGGAGTGCTGTTTGCATTTCTCTTACTCAAACTGTGAATATCTGGTCAGACCGCATTGGGACAAAGTCACAAGTAGGGGTGGGCGGAATTTGCGTAGTCGCGCTACGCAAAGCTCTGCGAAACGGTAAAAAATCTCCGCGAGCACGCAAAAGGTCCGCGAACACATGGAATTGCTTGTTCCGCCCGTTCGCGATGCTTTTTTCCTGTTCGCGAACGCTGTTTGCGTGCTCGGGGAGAAATATCTCGCGAACACGCATTTTGAAAGCGCGAACAAGCAAAAAATTCCGCGAAGCCGCGGATCGTGGAATTTTTGGCGATTCCGCGTTCTCCGCGGAACGCGAAATTACCCAAATTCTGCAAATTCCGCGAGCGGAACGGAATTTACCGCCCAGGCCTAGTCACAAGTTCAGGCCGACCGCAATGACGTGCAGGCCGGCTACAGGGAGCCTGTTAGGCCTGCTGAATGAACATAGCTTAAGTCGTGGTTTGTGGAGCATTGTGAGGTTCTGCATTGAAGATGTGTCTTGCAGTCATAGTAATGTATCTGTTCTGAGGTGTTGTAAGGTTGTGATGTAAGGCCCTGGATCATCTTCAAGGATCCCGTTGATAGGGCTTGCAATGGAAAGTATGACATCCAGAAAACATCGAGCAGTCGGAACAATGCGTTGGTTCAGAGGAACTGAGAGGTGCAATGCGGCATCTGGCATTGTCGATTCTACTGTTGCTTAGAGATACGAGGGCTTGTCCTGAGGATGCATTGTGCAGTGGCAGTTCTGATGAAGGCTGTTGGATGTGAGACAATGCAATGTCCTTACAATGGGGAAGATCCAGGCAATAGTGGTCATGCACCAGTTCTGCTCAGGGTTTCGCCTCACAGGAGAGGAGGTGTGTCTGTTCTGCTGGGTCCACAGAGGCTGATAGACTAGCTTAGGCCCTCTTCCACGGGTCCAGGACTGGGCTGGCAACACTTGGCAGGGTAGAACTAACAGATGAAAGAGTCTAGGTGCAGTAGCAATGTTTTTGGAGCCTTATGTCCCTGATGATCTGGTCAGGAGGCCAGCCAACCAGTTCTTGGAGTCACCCTGGTGGTTCTGCATGCAAAAGATGCAGGTCTAGTCCTTCTCACCCAGGTAGGAGGGCAGTAGGCAGCTGGTTAGCACAGTGGAGCAGCAGTCCTTCAAAATAGTAGTTCACCAGAGTGGTAGTCCTTTCAGCAACACAGCAGTCCTTCTTCCTGACAGTGTATCCACAGGTTCATAGGTAGCCTGAAGAGTTAGGGGTCTGAGGTCCAATATTTATTAGTGTCTACTTTGAAGTTGGAGAAGTTTCTACAGGTTTCCACCCCCCTGACGTGTCAGGCATCCCTTTCCTCCCAGCCCTGGCCCCAGTTTGTCTGTGTTCAAAACAGCCTAGTGAAAAGCCCTTTGTGAGATTGGCCAGGAAGAGCCTTTGTGATGTGCAAGTGTGGTAGGTGACAGCTCCTACCTCTTGTTAACTGAAAGTGGTCAATCCTGCCAACACCTATCTTTCTTTTGTCTCCCTGTCTGGAAGTAATACAAAAAGACCAACCACCAGCTATACCTAGTCATGTGACCCAGGAACAGCCTGCTAGCACCAAATGGTTATCTCAAGAAAATGCCAAATTTCTAAAAGTGCAAAAACAACAGTTGATGGACAGAATGCAGAACAATGTCATACATTCACCCCAGTACAGAGATCTGTACTGGGGTGAATGTATGACATTGTTCTGCATTCTGTCCATCAACTGTTGTCTTTGCATTTGTCACCCCGAGTGGGACGGGTATGCCCAGACGTGGGTCCCGTGCTCTCCATGCCACTGGAATCAAGCTATCCTGGCTGAAGAGGGTGAAACCGGTCCTAGGATGCTTGTTTCCAGTCCAGGGAGGACCTGGCTTGGCAGTTCGGGCTGGACTGTTCCCATGAGGCACAGGGTCAAGACTGATTTGCATATGGCTGGGTTCAAACTGGAATGGCATGGTGAGCAAAAAACGATGGATTTAGGCCCAGATCTCTGTACTGGGGTGAATGTATGACATTGTTCTGCATTCTGTCCATCAACTGTTGTTTTTGCATTTGTCACCCCGAGTGGGACGGGTATGCCCAAACGTGGGTCCCGTGCTCTCCATGCCACTGGAATCAAGCTATCCTGGCTGAAGAGGGTGAAACCCTGAAACCGGTCCTAGGATGCTTGTTTCCAGTCCAGGGCGGACCTGGCTTGGCAGTTCGGGCTGGACTGTTCCCATGAGGCAAAGGGTCAAGATTGATTTGCATACGGCTGGGTTCAAACTGGAATGGCATGGTGAGCAAAAAAACGATGGATTTAGGCCCAGATCTCTGTACTGGGGTGAATGTATGACATTGTTCTGCATTCTGTCCAGCAACTGTTGTTTTTGCAACTTTCTAAAAGTGGCATTTTCAGAATTGTAATAAAAAATCTGACTTTACCATTAAAGAGGGCTTTTAATTAAATTTCTTTAGACACCAAACTCAACCTTTCTACCTGTCTCAATTGGAAGTTACAAATATTAAATGCAATAAGGAAACGCCATTGTTATCCTATGGGTGGTGTAGGCCTTGCAGTAGCATGAGTTTTTCATTTTCAGGATATGTAAAACTTACATGTACATGTCCATCTTTTTAAATACACTGCACCCTACCCTCAGGGCTGTCCGGGGCCTACCTGAGAGGTGATTTATATGTATCCAAAGTAAAGGTTTGGCCTAACAAATGGTTTATTTTGCCAGGTTGAAATGGCAGTTAAAACTGCATACCCATTCTGCAATGGCAGGCCTGAGACATGCTTGAAGGACTACTTAAGTGAGTGGCACAATCAGTGCCACAGGCCCACTTAGTAACATTAATTTACATGCCCTGGGCACAGGTACTGCCACTTTATTAGGGATGGTAAGTATTAAATAAACCATTTCTGACATGTTTTAAGGTGAGAACCTAAGCACTTTAGCACTAGTTAGCAGTGAACAGAGTCCTAAGGCCAATAAAAACAAATTCAGCAAAAATAGGAGAAGGAAGGCAAAAAGTCTGGGGATGATCCTGCAGAAGGGACCGAGTCCAAGACTCAGAAAATCACTGCTCAAAAATAAATATAATACACTAATCATAGTTTAAAATGTACATAAATAAATGGATTGCAAATGTTAACATTTTAATTTCCGGGAGTCTTTTAAAAAATATGTTTTCTCTATTTATAGGTCGGCCCTCATCATAAGAATAAAAACTGGAGGGCCATTACCAGGAAATTATGGTCCCTGGGTGCCCTTAGGCTATGAAGCCTGCATTGCTGCAAGCGGTGGGATCACCTTTATTGCTGGACAAATATTGTACATGAGTTTCAGCTAGGAAAGTCCGTCTCGCGGCAAAATCAGGTGGAGCACATCCAGACCCCCCTAATGGTCTTCATCTTGCCTGTAGCCTATACCTAGCTTGATGGGGAGCCGAAGGCCAGAGAGCAGCAAGAATAGGATGAGTATTATGTTTACTGTTTGTAGTTGTATTACTCATATTTATGTTTCCACTACGTAAGAAGGTGGAATTGTTGTTACCGCATGTTAGACCTGGCTTTTACAGCGGGTTTATCTCCTGATTTTTTGCTTTGTGGCCTTCTGTTTCTGACCTGTTTTTGTTGGTTATATGACTCTGGGTACTTTACCACTGCTGTCCAGTGCTAAAGTGCATATGCTCTCCATGTAAATTGTATGTATGGATTGGTGTTTCCATAATTGGCTGATTTGATTTACTAGTCACTCCCTAGTACAGTGCACTGTGTGTGCCCAGGGCCTGTAAATCAAATGCTGCTAGTGGGCCTGCAGCACTGGTTGTACCACCCACATAAGCAGCCTGTAAATGTAACTCAGGCCTGCCATTGCAGTGCCTGTGTGCAGTCTAATACTGCCATGTCGACTTGGCAAGTGCACCCACTTGCCAGGCACTAACCTTCCCTTTTCTTACATGTTAGTCACTCCTAAGGTAGGCCCAAGGTCCCCGTTTGGGAAGGGTGCAGTGTATGTGAAAGGTAGGACATGCCCTGGTGTGTGTGGCATGTCCTGATAGTGAAATACTGCCAATTTCGTTTTTCTCTATTGCTAGGCTATCTGTTCCCATAGGATAGAATGGGGAGTTTGCTTATAACATCTTATAAGCCTAACTACTCCTGGGAACAAGGTAGGAAAATAAAGTTTAGTATGCCTGAACTCAGAATGTTAAAATGCATCTTTTAGTAAGGGTGATTCTCACATTATCTGTTTGAAAATACCACTTTTAGAAAGTAGGTATTTTCTTGCTTAGCCATCCAGTGTGCCTCTGCTGGGATGTGGATTGACTGTCTGGGTTTGGAGTGTCAGGGGCTGGGGAGGTGCAGTGGTTCCAGAGAGTCTGATGAGTAAGGGCTGGGCTGACTAGACCTGGGCTGCATTTAGAGTAGGGGGGGAGATTTCCTTTCACCTGAACGGGCCTGGTCTGCCGTCCACAATGCTGTCTCCACCTCCTGCCAGGAAGCTGCACCAGAGAGGACAGGACTGGTTTTGACTGAGCACAGGGCTTCTCTGCCACCAGAGAATAAAGGAATTTGTAGTATAAATATTGGGGCCCAGACCCCAGAACTTTAGATCACTTCTGGGAATCAAGAGGAACCTTTGCCAAGGAGAAGAGCCAGTGAAGCTGAGGAGGAATACTGCCCCTGTGCTGTTTTGCTGTCTGGGGTTGGCCTGCAGTGGCTACTTGCTGCCAAGGAAAGGAGAAGGACTTTGCTGTTTGATGTGTCCCCTGCTTGAGGAAGATCTCCAAGGACTTGAAATAGAGCTTGCCTCCTGTTCTGAAGTCTCAGGGACACAGAGACTTCATTTCTTCTGTCTTTCTGCATCTGTAAGTGCTGTTTCAGCTGCCACAGAAGGAAATTGCAACACCGACGGCGGTGAGGGACGCTTTAACCTTCACCGAAGCCATGGGCACCGCTTGTGAAGAGCACGACGCACCGCCCAGACTTGCACCGTAGGCCCGACGCCTGCTGACGCCGTGCTGCACCGACTCCGAAGCCGTCACCGAGGCCGCTGCCTGCACTGGAGCTGAGGATACCGCTCATGACGTCCACAACACACTGTCCCGACTCGCACCGCACGCCCGACTTCACCGACGCCGGTGCTTCATCAACACGGAGCCGATACTTGACGTGGGTGACTCCCGAATCCATCGACACCGCACCCTTGTAAGGAACTGACGCCTCGCTGCCACTGTGACGTCACCTCCCCGACACAGTAAGGAAACAACGTCTCACCTCCCCTGCATCGCAGTAAGGAACCGAGGCTTCACCTCCCCTAGGGTCGTAAGGAACCGACACCGCCTGGCGCCAACAAAGCATCACCTGTGCACCGTCTTTGCTTTCACCGTTTCCAAGGTACTGTTGTTTGGGGGTCTACTTGACTCCACGCCTGACGCGCGCACTTCGCGGTCAGTGCCGTATTTTGGGGTTTTTCATCTGTCACGACGTCGTAATAACTCCAGGGTGAGTTATTTGTTGACACAAACTTTATTTGAGTGAATACCTATTTTTAAAGATATCTTGATAACTGTATTGTGGATTTTTGTCGTTTTGGTCTTGTTTGGTTTAGATAAAGATTACTTATTTTTCTAAACTGGTGTGGTGTCCATTTGTGGTGTTTTCACTGTATTACTGTATGTGTTCACAAATGCTTTACACACTGCCTCTGAGATAAGCCTGTCTGCTCGTGCCAAGCTACCAAGGAGGTGAGCAGGGGTTATTTTAGAAGTGTATCTCCCTTATCCTGACTAGAAGCAAGGGTCCCTATTGTGACAAATGTACCTACCTCTGCCAACTAGAGACCCCCATTTCTAACACCGCACAACTGTAACAACACATATTCTTGAGGTAGAAGTATTTTAAGTGCAATAAGTGGTTATGCTATATTATTATCATTGTGATTTAAGAACTGCAAACAAATGCTCACAACAATGGTAATGTTTTAGGAAATGGAGCTAACTCATATGTACATACAAGCAAGGTGTGTAACCAACCATGTTTTTGTAAGGTGCTGAACTACATTGAGATTTAGCATCATTCCAAATATTGTACATAAGGAAGTAGTTCTGTAATGAAGGCATCAGGGAAATGTGTATCTTGATTGTAACAAACAAAATGTGTGCTAGTTTCTGTAGGTTGTTTACTTGATCTCTACTAAAAAGCACCTTGCAAATATGGATGTTGCCAACCTAGGAAAAATGACAAAAATCTAGTCTACACCACGTTGGTTTTAGCAACCAAATTTCTTCAACTACCAGGCTCAATGAACTGTAGGATCACAAAAGCCTGGTGTAAAATCCCTTTGTAGGTGTTCTTGAAAGCTAAATTTGGCAGGGAACATCTCCAGAACATCCATCAAGAAAGAATGACCCATTCTGGCCAAGTCCTAAGCCACATTCTCTGCTTATATGGAGTTACTACACCTGCCAGACCCTTCACACTCAATGGATCGAGGACACAGGCTGCAGGTACCAAATAGTACGGGCAAAGTAATGGAAATTTTCTATGTCTCATTTGCAGACATTTGAGCTACCATCGGACTAAACATTAAAGAGTATGTTACATTACCTATCAGTAGTATATAAACATGATTTCCCTATCCAAACATATTCTTTTGTATTTTTATTAGGTAGCACAATGTTAGCCATCAGAAGACACAGGCCTTACAGTACTGAAAAACACATTTAGGAGTTTTCTATACCACAACATTTGAAAGTTAAATGTACATATCAAACTTTGTAATTATACTGCACTCTGTCCTATGCGCTGTTTAGGATCTAGCTCTGGGGTGACTTATATGCATTAAAAGGAAGGATTGAGAAAAGGTTGCATGCGGCAAGTGGATTTGTCATATAAATACTCCACAGAGGCTGGAACTGTAGGCTTAAAACATGTTTTAAAATGCTACTTAAGTGGGTGACCTTATAAGTGCTGAAGGACCACTTGTAGTATATAATTTACAGGGTCTAGGTATATGTAGTTTGACTTTACTAGCGTCGAATAGGGTAAAAAACATGTACCAATTGGGTGTAAGTAAATTTTAGCAGGTTTCAAGAAGAGTGCACAAACACTTTAGCACGGGTCAGTGGTCGTAAAGTGCACAAACCTACCCTAAATAGGTTCTGAAAACTGGAAAGGTGAAGGAAACAAGTTTTTGGATGAGCCTTCAGAGAAGTAAAATGAAGCGCTGTGTACTGAGATATTCCTGAAGAGAGGCCTGGTATATACTTGCTTTGTGTGTCAGATAGTCATAGGCTTGGAAACAACAAGTGACCAAAGTCAAAGATCAATGACACTATAACATACTCCAATCAAGAGGTAACCTATATCCTCAACTGCCTTCTACCTATAAACTTTAAATAGAATCAGTACATTACTATCCAACTGCAAAATAAAATATTTAAACCTTGCTTGTTGATGCTGTCCTTGATTTATTTGTTATGTCGAGCATGTAAACTTTAACCAAAATTGCTACACAAAATGTGTTATTTAATATTCTGGATCAATAACATGTTGACATCAATTTTGCCGTGAGAGTCATCCCGGGCGGGGCTGGTCTTTGCCAGGCACATAACGCGGCAACAGCAGGTCTCAGAGAAAAACACCATCACACTGAGCTGGGTGCAGGAGTAAAGGGGGACCTTTCCATCTGGAATTCATTCCTCGTGGAGTTCAACGGGCTACTCATATGGAGAGAAGGATGGGTAACAGTCAAACCCACCATCTCTTGGGCCATATTCACGGACACGGCCAGCAGCCTAGGCTTTTGGGACAATATTTGGAAGGAAGTGGTGCACTGGGCTATGGCCCAAGAGGTGGCAGGAGTTGGGTAACACCAGCAACATTATGTTCTTTGAGCTCTTTCACATAGTAGTGGCCCTGTCAGTCTGGAAAGAGAGCCTGAAGAAAATGAAGCTGACTCCCTGGTCAGATAACCAAGGGATAGTTCAGGCTATCAATAACGGTATGGCTAGGTGCCCTAACATACTAAGGCTAATGCATTGCCTGGTTAAATTACAGATGGAGGGAAACCTAGAGCTGAAGATACAACATGTCTATGGGGTGGAGAATTCAATGGTGGATGCGCTGTCATATGTGGAAATGAACAAGTTCAGAAGGCTAGCACCAGAAGCAGAATGAGGGACGACTCCTTTTCCAGAGTACTTGTAGGAACTGGTAGAACAGACCAGTCTGCACTAGTCCAGCATGCACTCACCCCCTAGGCAATAGGCCGTTACAAGAAATATGCAGCAACAGTAATGCAAGTGGGGGGACTTCTGACACTGGGGGATCCTGGAGACACAACCAGGGCAGTGGAACGATGCATCCAGTGGGCATACACAGAGAGGAAGCCAAAATCATAGCACACTTGACAACAGTTGCAGGACCCCACAGCCTCCGACTATATCAAGGCAGCCATGAATGACTGGAAGCGCCTACAGGGGAAACAAACAGACACACAGTGAACCAAAGAGTTTGGGAAGCTGACCCAGCTAATGGACGTGCTGGTAGAGGTGGCAAGGGGCACATTTGAGGTAACTCTGTTCAAGGTAGCCTTTGCAAATGCATTCTTTGAAGCTTCAGGTTCAGCTAGCTTGTGCCGCCAGCAAAGAAAGGCACGGGCAGCAGATGCCTGCAAGCAGCCAATGTCAAGCTAGGAATAGCTTTTGAGAGGGTCAAAGACAGACCAGGCAGGCAAAGGGCCCTGGGTGCACCTCAAATGTATAGAAGACCCCAGATACTGCGTAGTTTGTTGCCTTTTTGCTTATATGGCAATGCGGCCCACAGGAGAGGGCCCACTATTCAAGCACAGAAACGGGGACCTGCTGAGCAAGTTCCAATTGCAGTGGTCATGCATCAAGCCCTCTGCAAGGCAGGGCTCCCACCCGCATCTTTTGGATCACACTTCTTTAGGCTAAGGGTGGCAGTGCAGCACAGGTTGCCAGATGCTGGAATAAAGGCTGTGGGCAGGTGGCGCTCGAATGGTGTATAAGACATACGTGAAGTCGCAGCTGATATAATAAAAAAAATGATAACCCGCTCAGCCAAACAAACTGACACTGTACTTGTTGCCTTAACAAGGACCTGCCCCAGGTTAGTCTGGGTGGTCGGTCATTCCTACATCAACCGTATGCAGACATGGTGGATGCGCAGAGGACACAGGCAGAAGTGCAGGACAGAAGCCACATGCGTCAGGTGGTGGGGCTGCCCAGGGATGAGATGGGACCAGCTTAAGGTGACTCTAAAGAGACTACTGACGGCAGCCACCTGGCACCCCAATGTATTGCCAATCTACCTGGGGGGCAACAGCCTTGCATAGCTGGGGAGGAGGGACCGCCACCATGCCATCTACCTAGGCTTCACAGAAGCAGCCAGGCTGTTTGGCAGCACCACTATTATATGGTCTGAAATAAACACCAGGCTGGCATGGTGAGGGGCCATGTCGAATATTACAGTGAATAACTCTAGGAGGAAATTAAGCATTGCAGTCAGCAGATTTAGCAAAACCAACGGCTCAGAGACCATCAGGCATGGCCTCATCAACCTATGGTGCCCAGAACTCTGCACCCTGGATGGAGTGCATCTGTCAGAGGAAGAAATGAAAGTTTTATGGGCAAACCTATGTTCATCCATGGCAATGGTGGGCTGCACCTAAAAAGAATGACTCACAAATATGAAGAGGGAGCCACAGGAGACAGAAGCCTCCCATGTAGTGTGGAGGTTAAGAAGGGGTACATTTGTTGGTTAAGGAGGTCCACCAGCAGGGCGATGTGAAGGAGGAAGGCCACTGACCTGGGAATGCCTTAGGGCAGGGTGAGTAGGCCAAAAGGGGGGAGTAAGCAGAGACAGCACTCACAGCCCAGACCACCAGACAGCAGGGCAAAAAATGGACAAACAAGGTTGCGAGTTGGGGCCTAACTCAAAATGTTTGACCCCATAAAACAGCATGTATGATGGCGTGAACAAAGTAGGAGGTGTCACAAGTATGCAATCAGTTAACAGAACGTAATTGTGATGTGCCAGAAATGATTTATGGCCTGTCAGTCATTGTGATGTATGACCTGTCACATGATTTACAAGCATGGCAAAAATGATTTATGACCTGGTAAACAGACTGATAATGACCTGTCATGTTTATGATTTACGAGCTTGTCAGATGTAATTTATGACCCCCATGGCGTTGACTGATGGCCCTGTCATATTGATTTATGACTAGACTACTGTAATGCATATAAAAGTATGACGCAAGTTTTTCATACATGTAAACAGAATAAAATGCGGCACACCTCTACCAATAGAAACAAGACAAATGTTTGGCAAACTTTGTTCAAATGTATATGAGGAATGATATGCATGTACAGTTTGGAGTGGGCCCACTGTGGGGGTTATAGCAGAGGCCACTCCGAAGGGGGCCTCATGGGCAAGCACCATAACAACCTCTGGGGACCTGAAAACTCTAGTCTGGGCCACTACAGTGCACCCAACAGCAAAGGGGGGAGTTACCCAGTTCAAGTCAAGATTGCCCACCAACGGTGGCATGAAAACACCTGGCCAATATGTTTCTAGGTGATGTTTTGAACCCCCCAATGGGAAGACGCTGCCACATGCTGAAACAGGACAATTAGGGTTATAAGCATCCCACTGCCCCAGCACAAGTTACTTTCGAAAGCTGAGGCAGTGCACATATCTACATTTGAGACCCACACTGAGCAGCAGCATTGTCGCAGTGCTGGATGCCAGGCGAAGCGGTTAAGAAGGGGTACTAAAATAAACAAAATAAATGTTCTCAAACAGATGTTACTGTAATTGTATGTCTCTCTTATTGAAGATCTGCAGTAACAGTTAAGTCCCTATTATTCAACCCATGGCATTGAGGTTGTGCTCAGATTTCTGCAGCAATGACCTGGAGAGGTCAGGCTTGCACTGTATAGACTTCTCTATTTAAAGTATGTACATATATGATCCCTCTTGTCCACTCATCTTTCTGATAAGAGGCAGCTGGAAGTGTTGCATGTAGGAGTCACATTAACTACAAAGACTTTACTGAACAACTGAAAATTATTACTAACACTTACAGAACCAGCAGCCTTATACAGGGGTAGGTCAGCAGTTCCACTTCAGAAAACCACTCAGCTCAGGTGGGTGAGAGGACATATGTCCTTACAGGGTAAAATTAATTATTGTTTTATTGAATCTTGAAGCAGTAAAATTAAAGTGTGTATGAACTATTTAGCTGCGGCTCAGCCCTCTGATCGCTTCTAACTCATCTGGTTATATGACGCCAGTGTCAAGCAATAGAAAATCAATTTGAAATATCGAGTGACATGAATATTGAGTCAAGAATATTGTGACAGCATTATATCAAGGTAAGTAATATCAATGTAATATCAATGTCAATAATATAGTTGTATATCATATCATTATTTGGGGGTTATTTTTTTAGTGTTATATATTTTTTTTGCTTATGTTATTTGTAATATTTTTGCTTATTTTTATTTTTTATTTCTATTTTAATAAATTAAATTTTTTAATACTGTAATATATTTTTAGTAGCGGGATGTTGGGTTTATAGGGAAAAACAGCAGGGAGTAATTTGAAATGTATATGTCATAATTTTTTAGTAAACTTTTTCATAATGTTAATGTTTTATATATTATGGTTAGAAAGTTGTACATTTTAGTAGCGGGATGTTGGGTTTATAGGAGATAAAGGTGGGGAGTCATTTATATAATATATTATTATTTAATGATAAATTATTTTAAATATTTGTTTTTATTAATAATTATTTTTCTAGATATGATTTTTAGGGCCCGATTACGATGAGGCTCAGAAAGCCTCTGACTTGTGGTCGGAGGCTTTCCGAGCCTCATTGCAGTTTCAGTTTCAACCTCAGCATTATGATACAGGCGGTCTAAACTGAAACAGGCAAGTCATTCGGCTGGATTCCGATGGGCTCAAGGAGCAAGTCGGCCAGTTGAAGACCAGCACGTAATCCCAATGACCAGCGTTTCTGCCATTGGGATTAGGATGTCTGTCCCCGACAGGCTTTCCATGTTGGGCTTTCCGACATGGAAAGCCTGGTGGAGAGCGACATTGGGGGCCCCTAGCAGGGCCTCCTTCACCATGTGGCCTCTAGTTGGAGGCCATAGGTGCCCCCTTGTGAATCCGTGCACTATGTGGAAGGCACCGTAAGGTGCCTGCCACATGGTGCAGGGATTCACACAAACTCCCATTTCTCTATGAGAGCTTATGCTACGGCCGGTTTACGGCTGCTGAACAAGCTCTGTCATGAGGGCCCTTAGGCACGTTGTCGACATTGCTAGGTTAGCTTGAGATTTGCTGCCATGCTGCTGCTTTTGCGCACTTTACATTATTATTTAGTTATTGCAACACTCTGTCTGTGCCTCGCACATGAGATTAAGTTGTTTTTCTCGTTTTCTGTATTTCTTGAAGTTTAGTCTGAACGCGATGTGCAAGGTCTATCAACAATGCTTCTTGTTATTCTGTTCTGGTCTGTCCCTATTACCTAGATATAACATGTTACACACAGCTGCAGAGCTGGAAATTCGTGCTTTGATATTACGCTGTTGCATGTTTTTCAAACACACTTGGAGAGAGCTGTTCCATGGAGAAGAGCTCCGCTGTGCATATGATGTAACCTTTACATCCAGCCTTTAAGGTATGGGGTCTGCTATCAAAGCCTAGAGATCTTCCTTTATATAAAATAAAGTCTTCTTAGCAAGGGGAGGGTGGCTAGGCCTCATTTTCTGCTTTTTCCACCGTCTTTATAAAATGACAACTCCTTTTGTATTCTATGGAATTGTAAAAATGCTAAGAGTGCTAAGTTTATGCATTTTGCTACTGGTAGTGGCTCGCATCCTGTATCACAGAGCGCGATAGTTAAAATAAACATTTTGAACTATTTTTAGTGACTGACAATTCTTCTGTGGACAAGTATGAGTGAGCGAAAGAGTGTTCTTGTTCTCGCGATTCCTGAGAGAGTCGGGAGTGTTGTGTTCTGAGTTGTCTAATCATTTGTAGCTTCTTGATATTTGGAGGAGACCGAATGAGACACTATAGCTAGTTGGTTGGGAGTTTGGGTGCTAAGGTGGTAGGTTGGTGCACCACTATACACTGAGGCCCTGTTTTCCTGCGCATAGTTCTGTGTATGTGCAGAATCCCTGCAACATGGCACCGCCAACGTTTTGGTCTGGTTCTTATCTGCGAGACGCTTGAGTAGCACTTGTGTTTGTCCACAAAACCCTCACTTCTGTCTCCGGAGACATCTGTGACGGTGTGACCTCCTATAGGTTTATAGGTTCTTTCAAGCTTGAAATTTTAAAAGGTTCTTTATAATTTTTACCCGTTTTGCGCTGCCGCGCTTTAAGTTGTTTCTTATACACAATGGCGGTAGACATTCCGGCTCATAGCCGTGCCGCGCTGAAGGCATACCTAACTACCTATGGAGTGCCTGATGCGGGAACCGCTCTCGTTTTCGTAGTGGAAGCAAATCCGGCTTACCACTTTGAGGTATTTTATTCTTGGGTCACTTTTCCTACAGTGGACGGAACTAGCAATACGTTCCACACCAACAATACAACGGCAGTGCCTGTCAATTATCAGCCTTATAGGGCTTTTGAGGTTCCTCTTGCAGGTTGGCAACACCAGATTTGGTTTAATGGCACCCTTCCTCATCTAGTCACGCCGGTCCATTTAGGCCCTTTATCGATAGATGGGGCCACATGGCCTGTTTTGGCTAGGTACACCCCACACCCACATTATCTTAACGCTGCAACACTTGCAGAACTTCGCGTGCAACATACCTCGTTGATACGCATACATAGAGCTGTTATACAGTATATAGCTCACAACGTACAGGTGGGACAACCTGGCGCTGCTGCACAACCTCCGGGTCCTGGTGGTGTAACCATCAGTCCCCATATGGTTAATTCGGTTATGGGCAAACGCCCTCAGAACAAGGATGAATTTCCTTATTGGCTTGCTGAAAAATTTGGACAGCTAGAAGCTGTTTTTCCAAATACCTCTCCTGTGGAAAAACACAGGATTTTAACTATTAGTTTACCAAAAGACTTACTTCCCGAAGTGGCTGATTGTAACACCTGGGGCAGGGTGTTTGCGGCGGTATATTCAATGTGTTTCGGCACCCCCTCCATGACTGTACTCCCTTCTGTGATTAAACGTGTTCAAGGTGAGCACGGGGCCAAAGCGGCTGTCGAGTTAGGGATGCGACTGGTGGGAGTGTTCGACGTGGTTGCCGATATGATCCTTGCGAATGTCAAGGGCGATGCGGTGAGTTTTCAAGTGGCGAATCACTTGGAGGCTGTAACGGAGGCTGACAAACCACGAGAATTACCAAAGATTATTGCTAAGGCTTATAAAACCATAGGTCGCAATAGCTTGGGAAATAAGCCTTTTACTAAAACAGAGACACAGTCTCAAAATCCACAAAGGCCCAGACTGATAAGGATGGGCGTCCTTTCTTTGTTAAAAAGAATTGGAAAACAAAAAAACAGGGGCAGTAACAGCAGAAGCCAGGTTCGCGTGCTGGTTCACCGACAACTGAGTCTTCTGAGCGTACTTATGATCGCGCGAAAATTAGGTTTCCTGATAGATTTCACATTCCTGATCAGCGTTCTCCTCGTTCTTTACAGGACTCATCCAGTTCTCAAGCCGCTGGAGGATATCGCCAGGATCGAGCCAAGAGTCAGCCTGCACCACAGAGTCATGAGCAGCCTAGACAATTTGAGCTGAAAGTAAAACCTGAGGAATTACCTCGTTTTTGACCCCCCTTTCAAAAGAAGAAAGTTGCCGCATTAACAGCATGCTACGCTATTAACAGCACGCTATGCCATGGTGAGGAGGCGACTCCTGGACTGGACGTGGGCAGTGACTCTGCTCGACAGTGCAGCAGAGGTTACCATAGTACGGGAGGCTCTGCGTCCCCGCCTGGATGCGATAGCAACTGAGACATTTGTTACTATTGAGACAGCTGACACCCGGGTTGCCCCCCCGGACAGGCTCTATGAAGTAGTATTTCTGATTGAAGGTGATGTACCTCGTGCAATCAATGTGGTTTTCTGAGAGAATCTTACCTCTTCATATGACATTTTGTTGGCGGAGGCGGATTGGCCTCCACCCTTTGTGTTAGCCTCTTCCAGAGGGGAGGACGTGATACTTCCGAGTTTTTCATGTTACGTCCCTGAGGAACAAGCAAAGGCTTTTGCAGAGGACTGGGCTTTGGCCTTAGCCCCAGAGGTGTATTGTAATCAGGTGGGTTGGGACATTGATTCACCAGCTCATGTCATTCCTTTACGCTCTATGCCACAACCACAACTTAATATCCCATTCGGCGTGAAGCAAAAGCTTCCGTTTGTGACATTCTGACACAGTTGGAATATCAAGGGGTGATTGAATCTTGTACATCACCAATGAATAATCCACTCTTTACGGTATCGAAACCTGATGGTACATATCGGATTGTATTGGATTATAGAAATTTGAACTGTCATTGCCACACTTTTGTGGTACAAAACACACACAGCTCAGCGCTGGTGAACAATTTGGTTCGTACAAAATACAAAACCACACTAGACATTTCTAATGGTTTCTACAGTCACAATCTCGACCCTGAGAGCTGTGACTTAACAGCATTCACAACCGTCGGGGTTCAGAAACATTTACACGTTTGCCTATGGGGTACAAGAATAGCCCAGGAGCATTTGCAGTGCGTATAGTGTCTTTATTACATGACATTGATCCCGACGCGATATCGTACGTTGATGACATTTACCTAACGGACGATGAACTTACACCACATCTTGAACGAGTCGACAGAATTATCTTGTCCTTTGCCGACTTCGGTTACAAAATACATTTTGCAAAGTCACACATTGCCCATTTGGCAGTGCTCTTTTTGGGCTATGAGCTCAATAATGAAGGAAAGGGCTTAGCACCTCACTTCTTGGAGAAATGTGCACATTTGCAACCACCTTCTACACTGAAGAAACTTCAGTCTTTACTGGGTTTTTTAAATTTCGGGAGGACTTATATTCCTGATTATACCCAGCGTATCAAACCGCTATATGCGTTGATACAACCTATATTTTCTTCTGCCAGCTGGCTTCCGGAACACACCTCAATTTTACATTCTTTGCAATCTGACTTGCTTGCAACTAACTACTTGTTAACACGTGATAACACCACCAACCTGGTGATACGTATCATTTCAGGAGCAGTGGGTTTCACTTACTTAACATTCAATGAAGGTGACACAATACCTATTGCATACAAATCACATTTATACACTGCAGCTGAAATGCATTTCTCTTCTATTGAAAATATGTTGACGGCGGTGCAAATGTCGATTCTTAAAGAATGCTCACTGGCGCAATGCAAACGCATTCTTATGGTCACGCCATTCCCTGCTTTAGAGGCAGTGACTAAGGCAAGTGTACCAAACGCGAGAGCATTACATCCCCGTTGGATACAATGGGCAACTTCTCTGACATCCTCTGATGTCCAGTTTATCTTTGATCCACCCTTGTCACTGCTTCCTTTGCAGGACTACGCTTGCATAATTTACACCGATGGCTCGGCTCAACCGGCCACAGGTTCCAAACATGCTTATTCTGCAGCTTGTGCAATTGTTGCTGGCTCCATTGTTAATGGGGAGTTTAAGTCTTCCATTGTGCATACTCAAGCACTTGGTGACTGTACGGCACAATTGGCGGAGCTGCGCGTCCTTGTTCTTGCTCTCGAGTTTGCTGATCCTAAAGTGAATACTCTTAGGGGTATATTCACAAGAACGTGTGATAACTACCGCAAGAGTAGCGTAACGCAACTTTCAATAACGCAGCCTATCACGGGAAAATAACCCCGTGTCAACGTGGAATTCACAACAAGGCGGTACCATGCGATAGTCACCAGATAACGCGTCAAATGTCAGCGTGAAAATCAACGCCACGCCGAAAAAATGCGAAACGCGAACGCGAGAAATCATGCGATGAGGCCAATCGCGGTACAAAAAGTAGCGAAAAGCAGCCTCAGGCCTGCAAATCCCACGCGTCTGGTGGGAAATTGCACCATAAAACCCACAGACATAACACACCAGAAACAAGGCAAAGCACGTAGCAACATGGATGCACCCTGACCCAGCGCAGAGGGCAACGCGAACCCCACAACCCCCACAGACCACCAGCAAGGAACAACTGGCTCGGGGAAGGCCAAGGAGAAAAGGAAGAGGAAGACGGGGTGCAGACCTCAGGAAAACAAGACCAAGGCCACGGAGGCGACAGAACACTACCAGCAACTGACCCACAAGCAGACCACCTGGAATGCAGTCGGAGAGCCCAGGAGGCCAATCCAGGAGGCCAAGAGGCGCCGGCAGGACCTGACAACCTAAACCAGGTACAAACCCGCTGCCAACAGGAAGGCAGCAACGGCGACAGGAGGTGGCAGTCCTGCGCCACAGGAGGAGCTGGAGGAAACCCAGGCCACAGACATCAGTGTGTAGACGGTGCAAGGAGTAGGGAGTACGGACACAGCTTGAGAGGACCTGACACAACATCAACAGGGAGTGGAACGAACAGGGACTGGGGGGACGGGGGAGATGGGCACAATGGCACACATGCACAACCAGGTGTAGCAAACTGCACACCCACAATTATCCAGGATCATGTCCAAGATCCCCTTGCACACAGCAGCACACACACATAGCAATCACAGCACACCCACATCAACGATAATGTGGTACAATGCGCATAGCCAACACTGCAGAACAGCGGACACAACTGGCTCCGCACACGCCCAGAAACATGCCTACTACACCTGACAGAGCTGGAAAGTGTGAAATTGAAATGTACGCGTACGACCTCACATCCATCATGTAGTCCAAATGTACACTGTCCCGCAGAAGAATCTAGCACCTCCCAAACAGTCACAATGTACATTGCCAGACAGTCTGCATGTAAACCAGAACAATGCGCCAACATACATTGCAACACAATGTCAACATGCATCTCCTCTGCACATTGCAGAGGGGCACACAACACCTCCAGCAGAGCACAGATGACAACACATATGCGATGCCGGAGAGGACCACCACACCATCTACACCCACGCCCTACAACAGCCCATGGATATCCCACGCAACCCACCACCAGGACCCGGGCAGCCGAGCTACTCAGAGGAGAACACAGAGCCTGCAACAGACCACACAGCAGGAAGCACACGCAAGCACAGCTGGCTCACAATACTTCAGCGACCCACACATGGCACCCCAATGCCAGGTGTCAGAACGCCAAAAGGAGGTGGCCCAACAGGTGCGGGTGTTACCCAACCCATGGAATGCGAACTAGAGCACATACGTGGGTGTCCAATACCCTTCAGGGACCACCTACACCCCACAAAGGACACCCACACTGCCATAGAGACACATGCAGATGCACATACCTAGTACAGAACCACGCCCAGGGGCACGCACATATCAGTCACACACCCACGTTGGCTCTGCGTACGACGGCACAGTCCACTCCCCTTACGAATTGAGTGGGTGACGACAAAGCTACATGTCCAGGTTCTAGCCCGCTGCCTGCATTGACATGTCTGCGTCTGCTGTACACAGCACAATGTAATGTTGTAGGGCCCTGGGCCCCCATGCATACAACAAGACCACAGGGACACATGCACATATCATGTTGAACTGGCTACGGGCACGTGCACCCGGCCCCATTATTGGCAGTGCCACATGTACAGTGATGCCTGTGCTGGATGTGTGTGGGGTGAGTATGAGCCAGCCCGCACGGAGTGCTTGGTGCTGGCAACAACCTGAACAGTGGACACCAGTGTAATGGAAACAGAAAACACCAGCATAACAGAGTCAACTGCAGAGCAACATGGAGGGATTTTGACGAGCGTTTTTCAGAAGCGAATCTCGCTCGACATAACGCTGGACGTATTCCGCGCGGCGGCATCTTTATATAAAACTGGCAAGCAAAAGGATCACTTTAAATACAAGACGTGACCATTGTCCATATTGATACAAAGTAAGGTCCGCTCATTTTCTTTAAAAAAAAATATCTACACAACTCAACCAATATCCTAAGAGTATCGTCCTGTACGCTTACATCTTAGAGTACTGATCGGTTCTCATGCGCTTTAACTCATTGATGTTGTTTCATTGCATAACAAAATAACGAGTGACCAAGCCTCATCTATCTTTATCAAGTCGTATCAGTTCTTAAGTTGTTGTGGCTTTTCCTGACGAAGGCGTTACGTGCGCCGAAATGCGCGTCGAAGATCTATTTGTTGTCACTCTGAATTTTTATATGTACCTTGTATTTTATCAAGCTCGATTTGCATTTTAATGAATGTATTATGTCACATGATTGTATATGTCATTTATAATTTGTTTTTTATTCTTGTTAATTTTGTTTCATATATATGAATATTAATTAAATAAATAATTATAGTTTTTATCTAATTTTGCCACCTTCTGTCCTCATTGTCGTTCTATTGTTAATTACACTCAATGTGATCTTGTTCTTCTATTACCTAAGAACGATATTTTCTCTTGGGATCCGGAGTAAGGACAGAGGTCACCCAATATTCAGTCAGGAGGTTCTGTGAGTTGCAGTGCACTGAGGTATGGGCACTAGAGAAGAGTGCGCTCATGTGAGGAAATTGCTAGGATTGTGTCCCTTCTGGTTAGTCCTGATGCAGATGCAGTGGGGCGTGTTACACCTGCATCAACTTCCTCATCAACGTCCCAGCTCTCCCACACTGCCTGAGGTGACAGTTGCGTCCGCAGTCCACAGCGCAATACCCAGTAATAGATCTGGGTGTGTAGCTTGACTACCACCACCAGTCTGCATTCCTGCCTTGGGGCTGTTGCCTCCTGCCCTCCCATTGTCTGTGCCTTCTCCCGTCCGCACACTTGACACATCTTCCTCATCATAGTCCCAGGTCTACCCCACTGCATGAGGTGACATTGCTGCGCAACCTCACAACAGCACAAAACACAATCAGTAACGGACAATGGCTTGCGGTGCACTGAGTCACTGGCACCTGGAGTGCTGAGCAGGGTATCAGGCCAATGATGGCATCCACGACAGGTCTGAGAAACTCCGTAGGTCTGTCAGCACCACAGTTTCGACTCTGGCAGATGGCAGTTAAAGGTGGTCCTTGCAGTGGTGGCGTGTGCCTCCTGCGGTGATGTGACGTCCGGGCCGGTCAAGACTCGATGCTATGTGTGGGCCCTGGTGGCCGTCAGTTGAGGCCGGAGGATGTGGACAGCGCAGGGCCACATACACATGGCGTTGATGACCCCAAGACCATCGCTACAGAGGCCATTCAATGTCTCAGAAGAAGGGGTCCCAGGCCTGACCAGCACAGAGTTAGTGGCCCCAGATGCACTGCAGCCGGAACAGGCACCCAGCCACGGGACGGTGACTTGCGGTGCAGTCAGATGGGCCATGCGACCTGAGCGGGTCCCCATCAATGTCCGAGGTGTATGTTGCGGAGGGTTGCAGGGGACAGTGGAAGCTGTCCTCCAGGGCATGATGCGGAAGGTCTGATGTTATCTGGAAAGCGCAACCCTTGTTTTCACCAACAATTCTGTATTAGCTACATGAGGATGAAAACTAGCCCCTAGTCCATAGACTCAGACGCCACCAATGAACGACCAGTGAGTGTCCATGAATGTCGGGGAACACACCTAGTGGCACAGGTGCTGAGGGGGATGCAGTCTGCGATGATGCCGGTACACAGATGTGAACTCCAATATTGCCAAATCAAGACTCTGTGACCTACTGCACCGCAGTGTAGGCCGGAGGCAGCGGTCAGCAGTAGCCCACAGCCAAGTGTCGTTGGCTCGCGAGGCACAGAGTTAGTGACACAGTGGCAGTTGTCGGTAGTGTTCAATCTCATCCGTAACGATGATCCTGTTCCCTCCGGACTGAAACGCGTCATCCTCTTACGCCTCTCCGTGCGTGCGATGATATGTATTCTGCCTTTTGAATTACAGATGTTCAGTTCCAAATCTGTGATCCCACTCGTGCGCAGCGTAGGCCGAGGGCAGTGGTCCGCATAGGCCCACAGACACGTGTGGTTGTGATGCCATGCACAGACTTGTCGGCACCACATCGAAGGGAGTATAGTGAATTGTTCTCTGCCTTCAATGATGTTCACTGCCATGGTGTAATCAAGACTCAGTTCCAAATGTGTGACCTACCTGACCGTGGTGTAGGCCTGAGGCAGCGGTCAGCACCGCCCATTCACCTGGTGTCGCTGGCATAGGTTGGATGGCCCCACCAGCCTGCGTTGTTCAGGTTCAGTGGCACCACGTGTAGCCGGCTGGCGTTGAACAGGGTTAGTGGCACCACGTGTAGCCGGCTGGCATTGAACAGGGTTAGTGGCACCACGTGTCGCAAGATGCCCATATGGAACTATGCCTCACTGATCGGGGGGGGTCTGCTGCTGTGGCCGCTGGCCTGGATTTGGGGTCACTGCCCTTCATGACTCAGGACACAGTTTCACATATGGAACCTACTGGTCCGAGGAGTAGGCCGAAGGCGGCAGTGGAGTACGTCAACGAAAAGGGAATAAAGCGTGCCTGTGTCGTGGAGGCTGTGATGGTCTGAGGTGGCTGCCAAGGTCACGGGCCTTGGGCTTGGAGCTTGTGCCGGCACGTGGTGGGCCCTCCTTGACACACACTGGTGTCGGCAGGTGATCAGTGTGGCCTGGCTGCGCAGGGGCGGGCCTGACGGGTTTGTGGTCCAGCGTGCCGGGGTCCGGCAGGTGCACAGCATGTCAGGCAACTCCGCTCACGAGGACGGCGTCGGCCTCATGGCAGGGTGGGAGGCACCGCCCTGGAAGAGACGTGGGTCTTTCCGGAAGAGGACCACGCCCAGGCCTATGTGCTTTTTATTCACACCCCTACACTGGCGTGGCGTAAGCCGGGGCATCCCACTCGGGTGACGCTTAGGGGGGTGTAACGCAACATTTTTGCGAGGTCCCCCGCTGGCTGGGGTGACATGGTGGTGTCCACTGTCCACTACACTCCATACACCAGCGGTGTATTTCGCCATGGATAGGGGTGTGTTCTGCATACTGCGGTGTGTCCAGCACATCTCCGCCACTCTTGGCATTGTGTACTTTCCCAATCATGGTTCTACTGCATCCTTCACACATGCCTGGTTGCCACCTCTCCCCACATTCAGCTGTTATGTGACTGTGGTGCCATGCCGTTGCTGGCTCATGTTCAGGGCTTGCCCATGTGAACATTGTAAGTTGTTCTGTCGTGTTTGGTGGGCGGGCATGTTGTTGTACCTGTTGTATGTGATTTTGTGACGTGTGCATTGCCAGAGTTGTGAGTTGCATGGTTGTGGAGTTGAGGTGTGTGGGGTGTTCATTTGGATATTGCCAAGGGGTTGTGCATTTCCCTTGTTGGCATCCTGGGAACGCTAGTTGATGATGGACTGTCGGAGGATGAAGGTATCATGCACACTGGCTGTGTATTTGAAGGCGACATTGTTGGAGATTCCACAGTGTTCTGTTGTTGCCTGCACATTGATGTGAGACGTGTGCTTCCTGTTGAGGTGATTGTGTGCTGTGTCACCAGGGGGCACAGGTAGTACATGTGTGCTGTGGATTGCCCCCAGCATATGCGTGCATCCTGCTATGGCGTATGGTCCTTGCTTGGTCTCCAGCGGATCCTGCGCATTGTGTTGTACATATGGGGACTGGGGTAGCAGGGTGATGGTGATGTCCAGGACAGGTGTGGGGGACTTGGATGTGATTGGCTGTGGGACTCCTCAGACTCTGGTGGGTGTTGGATGGGGTGTCCCAGGGGCCAACAGGTGCAGCCACGCCATCAACTTTGTGTGGGGTGGGATGTTGGTTGTCTGCTGTGTTGTTGCCGTAGACCTGTTAGGCGATGATGGTCAGGATGCGTAGGTTGGTTGTCCCTTTCAGCCTGTAGTGGAGGGTGACATTGTCAGATGCTGGATCTGTGTGGCTGGTACGTTTCCTGTGGTTCCGCTGTCTTTGTCTGCACAGCGTCTGTGGTGGTCCGGGGGGGTGCTCCGGGTGTGGGTTGGGGTCCTGAGGTGGTGGAGGTGGGTGTTGTGGCCCTCTTGGGTGTCCGGGTCGCATGATGGGTGGCTCCATAGCATCTGTTGCCCTTCGGATGTGGCCCTGGGCTGTGCTCCCTTTTGTGGTGCTGGCTGCCGTCCGATTTTACACCAGGTCAGAGCAGGTGTAGATTTCCTGGTGCTAACGCGCCTTATCACCTGTTTTGTGTTTTTATCGCGGATCTGGCTGGTCGTTGTGAATGTTGAGGTGTGCTGTTGTCTCAGTTTTTGTCACGGGAACGCCTACTCTGCATCTCATTAGCGATATTTGCGGGGGTCCTCTGTGGCGATGTTTTTTGCGGCTGCTATCGTGGGTAAACTGGTACTGTGGGCTGTTTACACTGGCTTGGGAATGGGGGGGTACATTTATCACGACTTTGGCTGCGGTAAAGTGCCGTTAATTCGGCGATAGCTCCTTGTGAATATGCCCCTTATAGTATGCGATTCTTATTACTGTGTCCAATCCTTCAATGACAACTTATTCTTTTGGTCACAAAATGACTATCGAGATTCTAAAGGCAGCGCAATAAAGCATAAAACGCTTTTGGGTTCGAGTGGCAGTTCTTAAACAACGTATGCCCCTCACACATGTTATACATACTCTTGGCCATCAGCGTGTGGGAGCACATGCTCTTGGTAATTCTTTGGCTGATGAAGCGGCCAAGTCTGCGGTAGCCACTTGTTCAGTAGCAGCAGTTACAAGATCCAAATCTAAAATAGATAATGAGATTCTGGCAGCAGTTGCTGCTACAAGGGAGGGAACGGCTTATCCACAAGGTTTCCCTTCAAAATACTCTTATCATATAAGTCCCGAACAGGTTCCTTATACTACTATTCCTAAAGTTGGGGATCGGCTGATTCCCAACTCGGACCGCAGACCTCTTTTGATCAAGGCCGCACACAAAGGCATCGCGTCTGCGCATGCTGGAGTGGCGGCTACAGTCTCAATCCTACAGCAACGTTACTGGTGGCGCGGTTTATATAAACAGACCCGTAATTATGTCCTCTGTTGTGACATTTGTCAACAAATTAAACCTTCTATGGTCTTGCGTCCGCCACAAACAAGGCTTTGTATTTCTAATAAACCATTTGGCTGTGTTTATATTGATCATTGTGGTCCTCTTTCTTCTGATACTGCATATAAATATATATTTGTTGCAGTTGATTCGTGCACTAGATTCCTCTGGGTGTGGCCACAATGCAGTGCTGCCACTCAAAATGTCATCAGGGATTTGCGTGTCTTTGTCGGTATGTTTGCCTGTGGTACCTTCCATTCTGACCAAGGTCCAGCGTTCGCCTCTAAGGCGTACAAGGATGTGATGAAGTCTATGGGGGTACTGGTGTATGTGAGAAGTTGGCCTGGTATATGCTGTCCACTAATTATAGTGGGCACCTTGCACCAGTCCAAACAACCCCTTATTGGAGATAGGTTAAAGACAACCTTATTGAAAGCTATCCTAGTGGTAGCTATGGAGAGCAGCCTTCAGGCTAAGTCTTGAAGGAATGTAAAGCAGCTTGTTTTCCCAGTCTATAATCTCTTGAGTGACCAAATGAAAGAGCACCACACCAGGTATATATTCAAAATATATGTATTTATTGCTAAACACACCCCTCTAGTCTCTTTATGAGGCTAGAGTTCGAAGTACATAAGTTAGAAGTTATTTAAACACAGTAATAGCACAAATACACGTTTGGGCCCTAGGGGCGTACCAAACCATATACCAATAAAGTGGTATAAGAACCACGACTGATCTAGACACTAGGCCTAGAGCCTCTAGAAGTGCTTGGACCACAAGGAACCACCCAAGGTAGTGACACAGGGGACCCACGGGAGACGCGTGCAGTGTAAATACACAACCGCGATACGCCGTTGACTTCTATGGAGAAAGTCGTGATCGGGAAATTAGAGAAAAGGGACACTTAAAGAGGACTTGGACCAAACCCTTTGAGATCTAGGACTTTGAAGAGTCTCTACCCACGGGAGCACCGGAGTACTCGTGTTACCTCACCCAGGGAAGCCGGGTGCATAGGTGCCTTTCGGGGTCGGGTTTCGTCGTCGATTTGAATGGCAATCTGCTGCAAAGTGCTGCTGGCGACCAAGTGAAAAGTGTCCGGGTGGATCCAAGAGTGGATCGGAGTTCTGAAGAACCTGAAAGCAGAGGGGACAGAGTCTGGGTCACTAGCCAGTGACCAGGAAGGCGATGGACAGATGCCCACCGATGTCGAGTGCTTCAGGTGCATTGACGGTCATCTTGTCTCTTCAGCCACGAGGTCCAGGAGGCGTTGTCGGCGACCAGGAGCAGGATTCGGGCTGGCACACGATGTCTGTCGAGTGCTGACGTGTCGGCGACCGGATTGGACCCAACAAGCCTTGGCAACGGCAAGTCTCGATGCACAGGAAGATCGTCGATGGTGCAGACCATCAAGGTCTGGGGAACTCACCCAGCGAGGGTAAGTGAAGGCAGGCCTGGAGCAACCAGGATGCCAAGTTAGGAAAAGATTGGCCTTCGTTAAGGGCTACTAGCCAATGGGCTAGCAACTGCAAAGGAGCCTTGTGACGCCGCACGTGGATCTGGCTTACAGGACACTCGTGGAGTGGGGGCCAGTGATCTTCGGTGCAGTTGGTGCGGAAGGCAAGGGCTACTCGGAGCCCAAAGTACGACTTCTTGGGAGACCTAGAAGAGGATGCACTTGCAAATGTGCTCGGTGTCCAGGGGTCACGGTCTCAAGTCACCCACGATAGCCACGGGCCTCAGCTTTGCTGGGGTCTCAGGGTAGCCTCGAGGAAGTCTGAGAATCTACCTCTGGTGATGTGATGACTTCGGCGTCCGACGGGAGCTTCAGAAATGCGAACTGGACAGATGCTTCTTTGGTGCCTGCCAAGCAGGGGAGTCACTCCTTGACCCCAAGGGAGATTCTTCTGTCCTCTAATCGTGAGTAGAGCGTCGAAGGTCCAGGATTCAGTTTCAGAGTTTCGTCCAGGGATAATCTAAAGTCCTAAGGACTGGGTTCCTATACTTATACTAAGGATAGGGGTTGGACTACTCTGTGGCCCCACCTATGGGTGGGTCAGGGCAGAGGGGTGGCTACACCCCTTTCCCTTTGTCCAGTTCACGCCAAAGCAGGGGCTGCAAGCCCCTGATCCGGTTTGAACTGGGGTATGCACAGGGACACCAAATGTGCCCCCAGTGCAGGACTTCAAAGCACCCGAAAGTGCTCCCGCCCAGCCCCAATACACATTATCCTGTCTGGGGAGGTGGTCACACCTCCCTGGGACAGGAAACCTATTGTGCAGGCCTCCCCTGCCGGAGTTTCGTCCAGCAGCAGGAGGCCAGACTTGTGTCTGTGGCAGTAGCATCCATTTTGTGATGCCAGGCTTTAGAAAGAAGTTACCGGCCAGGCCAGGGTTAACATGTCTCTCCCTCTAGAAGGGTGGAATGCTACCCCCGCCGCCAGAATTGGCGGGGGGTAGTATTCCAAGATGTTTGACACCAAACACGACATGTTTAGGTGCAGCCATTCCAAAGTTAGCATTTAACGCGAGGTTATAATGCGCTTAAGAGTATATAGTCAGGCTGCACTACAAACAGCATCAGAGAAGGGTCTCCGAACGCTGCAGAGGGGCCCTGCTCATGCAGGGGCACCCTCTCACATAGGAACCATGCACTCTGCCTTCAGGATTGATAAGGCCTGCCTTAGGAGTGACTTATAGGTTTATATGTGTGTATGTATTTAGTGATATAGGTAACCTATATCACAGTAAGGGGTGCATGCACCACCTTACCCAGGCTGCAGTAGCAGACCTGTGGTGTCAGTTTGGATGGCCTTCCAGGGGTGGTATAATACATGCTGCAGCCCCTGGTAGGCCTCTGAGGTACCTATGCCCTTGGTACATAGTATACCATATACTAGGGACTTATAAGGGCACTCCAGATTCCAATCAGAGATGTGCCTAAGGCACATGGAAACCTTTTACAGAGAAAGCAGATAGACTGGGGCCCTGAATAGCAGGATCCCAGTCCAACTAAGTCATAAACCAGCAAAACACCATAAAAAAAGTGGTGGCAACCATATAGTCAGATTCCACCTTCCTACATAACCCCCCAAACGAAAGGAGATAAGGCTAACCTTGGCCAGTTGAGCCTTCATTGACTAAGTGGTCATATAAGGAAGCACCTGCACTAGCATGGTTGCCCCCTGTCTTATGGTCCACTAAGCAATCCCTCACCCTAAGGGTATGAGAGGGTCTCCACCATGGGGAATCACTACCTGTGGTGTGCTTAGGTAAAGTACAAGGCTGGTGAGGTGTCTGAGTAGGGAAGTGAGGCCCTAGGAATGTTGGCCTCAGCTTCCTCAGATCACTGGTCACCGTGTATGCCTGTCTTTCCATGACTGAGTTGCACTTTGCTCTAAGGGTCAACCTTTGGCTGCCTACAGCTGGGGGTGGGGTCCCTTTGGATGGACTACTGGAGGGACAGGGCAGGTTTGGAACCTTCAGGTCCCAGGTTTGCCCTTGCCTACCAGAGTCCTTCTGGGGGAGGTCCCTACATAAAGGCATGGGGGATCCCTCAGTGTGTAGAGGAGTTTTCACCTGGCTAGGGCTACTAGACTGGGTGCCCCTAATCTGCTGATGGGGGGGTTCCTCTGGACAGGGGGCCCTGGGGGGTCCACTGACCTCCCTGACCTCTGCAGCCCTGGGCTGGCTGAGGCAGGGTAGAGAGGGGCAGGTTACCTGCTCCAGACTGGGTACCACCTTGTAAGGGTCCTCTGCCATCAGGGGTGTGGCCAGGCCAAGCCTGACTACCTCTGGGACAGTTCCTTCACTAGGGGTAGGGTCAGTTCCCTGAGGAGGCTGACCCTTACCTACTGTCTGGAGGGAAGAAGACTTTTCTTCAACCCTTGTGCTCTCTTTTGGGGGAGAGTGGGCCATTCTTTCAGGCTCCATCTCTCCAAATTCTTGGGCTGGGGCTGTGGCCATTACAGCCCCACTAACCTTTACAGGGACGCCCAACATCCTAAGGTGGGTTTGGTGTTCAACTTCAGCCCAGGCTGAAATTTCCAGATCATTGCCCATCAGGCAATCTACAGGTAAGGTGGGGGACACTGCCACTCTCTTTGGGCCTGTGACCCCCTCCCAGCTGAGATTGACTATGGCCATGGGGTGATCTGTTCTGACACCATCAATGTTGGTCACCTGGTATTTAAACTCAGGTAAAAGCTGGTGAGGGGGACTAGTTTCCCTGCCACCATGGTGACACTAGCCCCTGTGTCCCTAAATGCCACAGCTTTCTGACCATTAACCATTGGCTCCAGTCTGTACCTGCCCATTGCTGTGGGACCCATGGTAAAGGTGGCAAATCCTACACCACCATCAGAGTCAGAGGAGTCTGTTGAGGGGTCCCTGTCTGAACCAGGGCCCACCTCTGTTCCTGTTGCAAAAGCACCTAACTTTTTGGGTGCACTACTCCCAACTGGAGGATTACTACTGGTAGTACCAGGAGGGGGGGTAGTAGTTGCTGGGGGAACATTTTCTTTATTGCCAATCCTGGGGCAACTGGGATCAGATTTCCAGTGCCCAGGATTTTTACAGACATGGCAATATGGTTTCTTTTCTGGAGAGGAAGGAGTTTGGGACCCACCCCCAGAAGAGGAATTTTGGGGCCCTGTAGGGGACTTATCCTTAGATTTATCCCCACCTTTCTCTTGGGACTTAGTAGAATCTTTCTTCTGGTCACCACCCTGATTTCTAGTTTTTACTCTGGTTCTGACCCATTTGTCTGCCTTCTTTCCCAATTCTTGGGGAGAGGTCAGATCAGAGTCCACCAGATACTGGTGCAAAAGCTGGTTTTGACAATTATTAAGGATCTGCTCCCTCATAATCAAATTGTACAATCCTAAAAAGTCATGCACTTTGTTGCCATGTATCCAACCTTCCAGAGCCTTTGTAGCACAATCTACAAAATCAACCCAGTCTTGAGTCTGAGCTTTTTGGGTGTCTCTGAACTTCAACCTATACTGTTCAGTGGTTAGGCCAAACCCATCTATCAGAGCACTCTTCAAGACTGTGTAATTGTCAGCATCCTCTTCTCTTACAGTGAGGAGCTTGTCTCTACCTTTGTCTGCAAAGGAGAGCCACAATATTGCTGCCCACTGCCTCTGGGGGACCTTCTGAACTTTACAGGCCCTCTCCAGTGCAGTTATCCATTTGTGGATGTCATCCCCACTCTGGTAGGGAGGGACAATCTTGTTTAGGTTTCTATGGTCATAAGACCTTTCCCTATCTCTAGGGATATTGCTGCCACCATGGGACTCTAGTCCCAACTTTCTTCTCTCTCTAAAGAGATCTAGGGACTCCCTGTCTATAGCCAGTTGCTTCTTTTTGATTTCAAGCTGAGCTTCCTCATATTGAACCAGCCTCTTTCTTCTCTCATGAGAGGATTCCCTCCTATGAGATGAGACAGAGCTCCCTATGGAGGTGCCAGAGTGGTTAGACTCCTGAGAAGGAGACCTAGACCTTCTGGGCACACTCATAATCCTTCCTGGGGGGACAAAGAGGGCATCATTCTGATCATCCTCTTCATCTTCCTCAGGAGGGATTGGATTATCCAGGTCAGGGCCATTGTCGCCCTCCTGGCCAGTTTCAGAGGGGGCTGGGGGTATTGGTACCCCTGGTCCCATCCTCATCATCTGCCCCACCCTCAGCTCCTACCCCTTCAGTCCCCAAGGGCTTACTAAGGTCATAAGCCACCAACAACTCCTTGAGGTGTTGGGTGGTGGGGCTTTGGCATGTCCTTATTTTTCTCAAGTTGCATAAAGCTCTCAATTCCAAGAATGGGAGTGTATCATACTTGGAGGGTGGAAGCTCAGTGGCTTCCTGCAAGGATTCTTTAGATCCTACCCTTAAAGACATTACTAGTGTGGTGTGGTGTATGCACTACCTACTCTAGTGTGGCCTACTAAACTCTCTTGAGTTGTAGAAAGGGTTGTGCTATCCCTTAACACACAACTCTAAGTTCAGTAGAACTTACTGTATTCTAAGCTTAAATTATATGTACCTTAGGTACCTTTAGTGGTTTTCAGTTGATCAATTCAATTGAGATTATCTGGTAAAATAATAGCAAGCTGGAATCCCACACGCTGCACACCAATGTGAGAAGTTGGCCTGGTATATGCTGTCCACTAATTATAGTGGGCACCTTGCACCAGTCCAAACAACCCCTTATTGGAGATAGGTTAAAGACAACCTTATTGAAAGCTATCCTAGTGGTAGCTATGGAGAGCAGCCTTCAGGCTAAGTCTTGAAGGAATGTAAAGCAGCTTGTTTTACCAGTCTATAACCTCTTGAGTGACCAAATGAAAGAGCACCACACCAGGTATATTCAAAATATGTGTATTTATTGCTAAACACACCCCTCTAGTCTCTTTATGAGGCTAGAGTTCGAAGTACATAAGTTAGAAGTTATTTAAACACAGTAATAGCACAAATACACGTTTGGGCCCTAGGGGCGTACCAAACCATATACCAATAAAGTGGTATAAGAACCATGACTGAACTAGACACTAGGCCTAGAGCCTCTAGAAGTGCTTGGACCACAAGGAACCACCCAAGGTAGTGACACAGGGGACCCACGGGAGACGCGTGCAGTGTAAATACACAACCGCGATACGCCGTTGACTTCTATGGAGAAAGTCGTGATCGGGAAATTAGAGAAAAGGGACACTTAAAAGAGGACTTGGACCAAACCCTTTGAGATCTAGGACTTTGAAGAGTCTCTACCGACGGGAGCACCGGAGTACTCGTGTTACCTCACCCAGGGAAGCCGGGTGCATAGGTGCCTTTCGGGGTCGGGTTTCGTCGTCGATTTGAATGGCGATCTGCTGCAAAGTGCTGCTGGCGACCAAGTGAAAAGTGTCCGGGTGGATCCAAGAGTGGATCGGAGTTCTGAAGAACCTGAAAGCAGAGGGGACAGAGTCAGGGTCACTAGCCAGTGACCAGGAAGGCGATGGACAGATGCCCACCGATGTCGAGTGCTTCAGGTGCGTAGACGGTCGTCTTGACTCTTCAGCCACGAGGTCCAGGAGGAGTTGTCGGCGACCAGGAGCAGGATTCGGGCTGGTACACAATGTCTGTCGAGAGCTGAGGTGTCGGCGACCGGACTGGACCCAACAAGCCTTGGCAACGGCAAGTCTTGATGCAGAGGAAGATCGTCGATGGTGCAGACCAGCAAGGTCTGGGGAACTCACCCAGCGAAGGTCAGTGAGGGCAGGCCTGGAGCAACCAGAATGCCAAGTTAGGAAAAGATTGGCCTTCGTTAAGGGCTACTAGCCAATGGGCTAGCAACCGCGAAGGAGCCTCGTGATGCCGCACGTGGATCTGGCTTACAGGACACTCGTGGAGTGGGGGCCAGTGATCTTTGAAGAAGTTGGTGCAGGAGGCTAGGGCTACTCGAAGCCCAAAGCACGACTTCTTGGGATACCCAGAAGAGGATGCACTTGGAAATGTGCTCGGTGTCCAGGGGTCATGGTCTCAAGTCACCCACAATAGCCACGGGCCTTAGCTTTGCTGGGGACTCAGGGTAGCCTCGGCGAAGTCTGAGAATCTACCTCTGGTGATGCGATGCCTTCGGCGTCCGACGGGAGCTTCAGAAATGCAAACCGGACAGATGCTTCTTTGGTGCCTGCCAAGCAGGGGAGTCACTCCTTGACCCCAAGGGAGATTCTTCTGTCCTCTAATCGTGAGTAGAGCGTCGAAGGTCCAGGATTCAGTTTCAGAGTTTCGTCCAGGGATAATCTAAAGTCCTAAGGACTGGGTTCCTATACTTATACTAAGGATAGGGGTTGGACTACTCTGTGGCCCCACCTATGGGTGGGTCAGGGCAGAGGGGTGGCTACACCCTTTCCCTTTGTCCAGTTCACGCCAAAGCAGGGGCTGCAAGCCCCTGATCCGGTTTGAACTGGGGTATGCACTAGGGACACCAAATGTGCCCCCAGTGCAGGACTTCAAAGCACCCGAAAGTGCTCCCGCCCAGCCCCAATACACATTATCCTGTCTGGGGAGGTGGTCACACCTCCCTGGGACAGGAAACCTATTGTCCAGGCCTCCCCTGCCGGAGTTTCGTCCAGCAGCAGGAGGCCAGACTTGTGTCTGTGGCAGTAGCATCCATTTTGTGATGCCAGGCTTTAGAAAGAAGTTACCGGCCAGGCCAGGGTTAACATGTCTCTCCCTCTAGAAGGGTGGAATGCTACCCCCGCCACCAGAATTGGCGGGGGGTAGTATTCCAAGATGTTTGACACCAAACACGACATGTTTAGGTGCAGCCATTCCAAAGTTAGCATTTAACGCGAGGTTATAATGCGCTTAAGAGTATATGGTCAGGCTGCACTACAAACAGCATCAGAGAAGGGTCTCCGAACGCTGCAGAGGGGCCCTGCTCATGCAGGGGCACCCTCTCACATAGGAACCATGCACTCTGCCTTCAGGATTGATAAGGCCTGCCTTAGGAGTGACTTATAGGTTTATATGTGTGTATGTATTTAGTGATATAGGTAACCTATATCACAGTAAGGGGTGCATGCACCACCTTACCCAGGCTGCAGTAGCAGACCTGTGGTGTCAGTTTGGATGGCCTTCCAGGGGTGGCATAATACATGCTGCAGCCCCTGGTAGGCCTCTGAGGTACCTATGCCCTTGGTACATAGTATACCATATACTAGGGACTTATAAGGGCACTCCAGATTCCAATCAGAGATGTGCCTAAGGCACATGGAAACCTTTTACAGAGAAATCAGATAGACTGGGGCCCTGAATAGCAGGATCCCAGTCCAACTAAGTCATAAACCAGCAAAACACCATAAAAAAGTGGGGGCAACCATATAGTCAGATTCCACCTTCCTACAGTGCAGTTTTCATCTCCATATAGGCCTGAGGGGAATTCTATTGTGGAGTGAATGAACCGTGACTTAAAGCAATCCTTGACAGCTAGAGTCTTATGTACTGGCAGGAACTGGTTGGCCCATTTGCTTGGAGTTCAGCTTGCACTTAATAATTTCCCTAGAAGATCTCTGGGTGGGCGGATCCCATACAAAATGCTTTTTGGCATTAACATGTTTGTTCCAGACAGACCTTGACGGTCTAGACGTTGTGGCGGCTGCCGCAACTTTTGACGTAGATAATCATTCTTCTGTGTTACAGGTTCTACAAAAGACACGCAACACCCTGGCAACTGAACAGTCACCATCTCCAGCTGAAGCACGCAACTGATTCCTGTCGCCGGATGGCTTCCTAAAATAGGGGATCTAGTGAAAGAAAAGATCGAGAACAAAAAGAAATTTGGTCCCTCTTACCGCGCTCCTGTTTCTGTGCTTGGGTTGAAGGGTACTCGTACTGTCATTTTACCTCTGTTACCTGGTCACAAAGACAACCGATACATCTCAGTGGACAATATCAAGTTACATCATGTGGCCGATTCTGAATAGTGTTACGCCTACAGCTTCCTGCACTGCCATCGCATTGGCTCCACTGTCTTCTTCTTTTTCTGCAACAACCCCTGCACTTAACCGGATAATGGACACTGTAATTGATGTTCCCACTCCTCATCCACTGTCTTTCCCAATAGCTGTTGATTACTCATCCCCAGCGGTGAATTCCACATTTCCACCATTGCTTCAACATCCTACGAGTGGCTACTATGGTGATCATACAAGCCTCTCTTCTGATTAGTCCTCCTCGACATCCAGTTTGGCTGAGTCCCCTTCCAAATTGAGCACTTTTTTCACCTGGTTCAAAAAGACTTACCTCATCCCACCATGGTCTTATATATGGTTTGCTTTTATCCTGATTTTCCCCTTCATGTCAATTGGATTTGTGACAGTGTTCTTCTTGCTCATCAATGGCCATTATCTACCTGAACGTTCTGCTATGAAGTTGGTGGATGGAACTTTGGCACCTCACACATCGTCTCATATCATGAAACGTGATCGATCCCTTGTGAACATTACAGCTTTCCCGGTCCCGGATGGCATTGTTTGGGACAAAGTGGCTTTCGAAATCCATGGGCTGACCGAGGTCATTAAAGTACCGTACGTGTTTCGCGTCTCATTGAGAGATGTGGTAACACGTGACATACATTCTGATGATTGGGATGTGCATGTAGTTCATGCACTGTATTCTGATTTAAAGTATTATACTGCTTTTGATGCTGAAGATTTGTATTTAACCCCTTCGGTGCTTATGACGAGCTGGACTCGTCATGGCACACAGTGCTCGTGTGCTCATGACGAGTCCAGCTCGTCATAAGACCACCCACGGGGAAGCGCTGGCGCTCCCCCGTGGGAATCCGATCGTTAGTTTTTTTGGGGAGGCAGGGGAAGGGCTTCCTGCCTCCCCGCCCCCTGCCCTCCCCATCAATGACGTCAGCGCGCGAGGCCCGCTGACATCATTGAGGTTTCCCTTTCTTCCCGACGCGCTGGAAGCCATTTGCTTCCAGCGCGTCGGGAAATCAGGTGAGGTTTGGCTCGGGGAGGGGGTTTGTATCAAAGAGGCATCGAGGAAAGGAAAGGGTTTTCCTTTCCCCGATGCCTCTTTGTAATTCCTGCTGCACGATCATGTGATCGTGCAGCAGGAATGCCCACTAGGCACGAGGGAGGGAGGGAGGGAGGGCAAGAGGCATGTGAACGGGCCTAGAAGCCACGCCCGTTTGGCCCCGACCCACATACACTAGCGGTATGCAACGTCTTCCCGCCCTTTCCCCACAATGATGGACAGCTTAATCAAAGGATCCCGGCGCTTTCGGCGCGGTGGCAAAATTACAGACACACAGGTCACTGGAGACAATTCTTCTGTTCCTATACACAGCTGTAGTGTAGGAAAGGCACTATACATTTACCCAACGAGGTAGCAGTTACTGATTAGCCAGTAGAAAGTACTCCAGTTGAGTAGAGGTATTGCACAAAACGGTGGCATCTTCGTGGATAAATATGCAGGGCAGGTGTGCAGAATTTGTGAGCGTGGTTAAGCAGATGTGCTTTCTTTCCATTTCCAACGTGAAAAGTTAGCTGTAATCCTTGATGGAGGTCTTTGCATCCTTCATTTTCTCGAGCGCAATTCTCGTGTAGAATTCGTGAGCGTGGTTAAGCAGATGTGGCTTCTCTCCATTTACACCCTGAAAAGTTAGCTGTAATCCTTGATGGAGGTCTTTGCATCCTTGAATTTCTCGAGCGCAATGCTTGTGTAGTTCCTGTGACCAGGAGGTTCCTTCTCCTCGTCTGCCGCTGAGATCGTGCTCTGACCCTTTATAAACAAGGGGCATGTGAACGGGCCTAGAAGCCCCGCCCGTTTGGCCCCGCCACACATACACTAGCGGTATGCAACGTCTGCCCGCCCTTTCCCCACTATGATGGACAGCTTAATCAAAGGTTCCGGCGCTTTGCGGCGCGGTGGCAAAATTACAGACACACAGGTCACTGGAGACAATTCTTCTGGTCGTTTACGCAGCTGTAGTGTAGGAAAGGCACTATACATTTACCCAACGAGGTAACACTTACTGATTAGCCAGTAGACAGTACTACAGTTGAGTAGAGGTATTGCACAAAACGGTGGCATCTTCTTGGATAAATATGCAGGGCAGGTGTGCAGAATTCGTGAGCGTGGTTAAGCAGATGTGCCTTCTCTCCATTTCCAACGTGAAAAGTTAGCTGTAATCCTTGATGGAGGTCTTTGCATCCTTCATTTTCTCGAGCGCAATTCTCGTGTAGAATTCGTGAGCGTGGTTAAGCAGATGTGGCTTCTCTCCATTTACACCCTGAAAAGTTAGCTGTAATCCTTGATGGAGGTCTTTGCATCCTTGAATTTCTCGAGCGCAATGCTCGTGTAGTTCCTGTGACCAGGAGGTTCCTTCTCCTCGTCTGCCGCTGAGATCCTGCTCTGACCCTTTATCCCCTTTGGTGCTTATGACGAGCTGGACTCGTCATGGCACACAGTACTCGTGTGCTCATGACGAGTCCAGCTCGTCATAAGACCACCCACGGAGGAAGCGCTGGCGCTCCCCGTGGGAAATCCGATCGTTAGGTTTTTGGGGAGGCAGGGGAAGGGCTTCCCCTGCCTCCCCCGCCCCATCAATGACGTCAGCGCGCAGGCGCGCTGACATCGTTGAGGGTTTCCCTTTCTTCCCGACGCGCTGGAAGCCATTTGCTTCCAGCGCGTCGGAAATCAGGTGAGGTTTGGCTCGGGGAGGGGGTTTGTATCAAAAGAGGCATCGAGGGAAAGGAAAGGGTTTTCCTTTCCCCCGATGCCTCTTTTGTGCATTCCTGCTGCACGATCATGTGCCGATGGTGCAAGAGGCATCTGGATTGCAGCCTGGGGCTGCTAGGCTTCCTACTGGAAGTGCTGGACTCTGGGTTGATCCAAACATGGTGCAGCCGGTGTTGCCTGCCTTTAGTGGTTATGCAGGGTGTAGAGTGGATTGTGAACATTATTTGCCTATACAGTATTTTCAGTTGTTTATGGATGATGTATTTTTGGGTGAGATTGTTGAGCAGACTAATTTGTATGCTGAACAGTTTTTGAGGGACAACAGTGCCAGACTTAGGCCCCATTCTAGAGCTACCCGGTGGAGTCCCACAAATCTGGAAGAGATGAAGAAGTTTTTGGGTTTGACTTTTTGATGGGTTTGATAAGGAAGCCGTCCATGGGTTCATATTGGTCTACCAGTCCCTTGATGGCAACGGCCATATTTCCTGCAGTTATGACTCGTGATCGGTATTTACTTTTGCTTCGGATGCTGCATTTTGTTGATAATGGTTTGGCGTTGACACGAGATCACCCTGAATGTGACCGTCTTTTAAGATTCGGCCTGTTCTTGATCACTTTGTAGATCGATTTTCAGAGATCTATACTCCAGGGAAAGAAATATCTATTGATGAGTCTTTGGTCCTGTTCAAGGGCCATTTGGTTTTAGGCAGTACATTCCTAGCAAGAGGGCACGCTATGGAATTAAGCTGTATATGTTGTCTGAGAGTAGGACAGGATATGTTTTTAATTTGCGTGTGTACACTGGTAGGGATTCCACTATTGACCCCCTGGTTGTCCGTCCACTTTTGGAGTTTCAGAGAAAATTGTGTGGGATCTTGCTAGAGGACTGTTTAACAGAGGCCACCATTTGTACCTTGATAACTTCTACACTGCTGTGCAATTGTTTAAGGAATTGTTCAAAGTGGACACTTTTGCTTGTGGCACAATCCGCTCTAACCGTAAAGGTTATCCAAAGAGCTCGTTTGCAAAAAACTTCAGAGGGGACAGTGCAGTGCCTTGCGTAGTGAGGAACTGCTAGCTGTGAAATTTGTGGACAGGAGGGATGTGTACATGCTGACTACCATCCATGATGAGAGTACTTCACCTGTGGCTGTTTGGGGTCAGATTGCTGAAGTGCGCAAACCTGTGTGCATTTTAGACTACAATAAGCACATGGGTGGTGTTGATACAGTAGATCAGAGGTTGGAACCTTACACTGCTATTCGTAAGTCTTACATTTGGTATAAGAAGTTGGCCATCCATCTCTTCAATTTAGCAACTTTCAATGCTTTTGTTGTGTTCAAGGAGTGTTCTCCTGCGTCAAAGTTGACTTTTGTTCAGTTTCAGGAGTCTGTCATAGGCAGCCTTGTTGTTGTGGAACAGGCAAGTGTTCCTAGAGTTGGAGTGGTGGAGGATGTGGCTCGATTAAAAGATCGCCACTTTCCTGATCACATTCCTCCTACACCCTCAAAAGACTTTCCCACTAGGAGATGTAGAGTCTGTTGGCGAAGAGGTACGCGGAAGGAGACTCGTATGTACTGCCCTGAGTGTCCTTCTAACCCTGGGCTGTGTGTGCCTGCTTGTTATAGAGCGTACCACAAGCAAAAGAATTATTGGGAGCAACCATGAGTGGTAAAGTGAACTGCCTGGTCTGTAATGTTTAAGAATTGTTGTTCTGTTTCAAGGTTGGCATTAGTGCAATGTATTTAGTTTCTGATTTTGTGTTAGTAGATTTGTATCTATTTGCAATTTGTTTGTGTTTTCTTTTTTGTATAAAAAATCCTAAATGTGATGGTGGTGTGTGTAGGCTGGTGCTTGGCTGGCGGTGTGCGTGGAGTGGCGCTTGGCTGGTGGTGTGCGGGGAGTGGCTCTTGGCTGGCGGTGTGCGTGGAGTGGTGCTTGGCTGGTGGTGCGCGTGGAGTGGCGCTAGGCTGGCGGTGTGCGTGGAGTGGCGCTAGGCTGGCGGTGTGCGTGGAGTGGCGCTAGGCTGGCGGTGTGTGTGGGTGGCGCTAGGCTGGCGGTGTGCGTGGAGTGGCGCTTGGCTGGCGGTGTGCGTGGAGTGGCGCTTGGCTGGCGGTGTGCGTGGAGTGGCGCTTGGCTGGCGGTGTGCGTGGACTGGCGCTCGGCTGGCAGTGTGTGAGTAGTGACTTGCTGCTGGTCACTACACACTGCTAGCTGAGCGACACTCCACGCAATCCATCAGCTTGTGTGGTTGCTGTGTTAGGAATGTGGGCGTGTGAAAGTGATGGGCCCTTGAATGGCGCTGTCTGCTGGTGTGAGTGTTGTAATGTGATGGGCCCGCGGCTGGTGGTGTGAATGGTTTTGTATTTGTCACACGTATGAAAGTTGTATGAATGGCCTGTAAAGAGGTTGGTGCCTTGTCGTGGCTTTACAGCTCACGAGCTGTGAGTCAATGGTTCAGTTTCTCGTCCTTTCAATTATTAACAGTGCATTTCATTTTTGTGAAATCACTTGTTAATACAATTGTATATACTGAACCATCACTCACCCTCGTGCCAAATCCAACCAGTATGTGTGTGTGTGCTTGAGGATTAGATGGCTGTGCAGTAATATTTTTTTTGTCTTTCTCAAGCAGGGTGTACCTTGTCCCTTTTTGTGAATGTTGTAATGTGTTTGTTTTGTGCCTGGGGGTGTGAATGGTCTTGTGTGTATCACGTATGAAAGGTGTGTGAATGGCCTGTAAAGCGGTTGGGGCCTTGACGTGGCTTTACAGCTCACGAGCTGCGAGTCACTGGTTCCGTTTTTGTCCTTTCAATTATTGACAGTGCATTTCATTTTTGTGAAATCTCTTGTTAATAAAATTGTATATACTGAACCATCACTTGCCCTCGTGCCAAATCCAACCAGTATGTGTGTGTGCTTGAGGAATAGATGGCTGTGCAGTAATCTTTGTCTTTTTAGTCTGTCTGCCAAGGTGTACATTCCGTCTAAGAATAACCTACCAACTGTAGATATTGTCGTAAACGAAACACCCATGGGAGTACATGGTGATATCTCTCTTGTGGATCCCAACAAGTTATGGTACCCACAATGTCCTGCAAACCTCAAAATGTCTGTCACATTTTCCTTGCAATATTGTGCCAAAATTTTCACGCTGCAGAAATAAACAACACATTATCTCAAAATGACCTGGTTTTGCAAGGGGGTCACCTGGGTTTTGGCCCGGGGCTCGGCGGCCACATAGGGAAACCTACCAAAACCACACATTTCTGAAAAGTAGACACCCGGGGGCTTCCAGGGAGGTATGGCTTGCGTGGATCCCCCAACGTTTCCTTACCCAGAATCCCCTGCAAACCTCAATTTAGCTGAAAAAATCACTTTTTTCACACATTTTTGTGTGGAAAAGTGTGGCATCACTGGCCTCACACAAATTTCTTACCACCCAGCGTTCCCCCAGGTCTCCCGATAAAAATGGTGCCTCACTTGTGTGGGAGGCCCAAGTACCCGCGACAGGCAAGGGCCCACAACGTAGTGAGGCGACCTCAAAATTGCCTATCTCAAAACCACCTGGTTTTGCAAGGGAGTCACCTGGGTTTTGGCCCTGTGCTCGGCGGCCATCTAGGGAAACCTACCAAACCCACACATTTCTGAAAAGTAGACACCCGGGGCTTCCAGGGAGGTATGGCTTGCGTGGATCCCCCAACGTTTCCTTACCCAGAATCCCCTGCAAACCTCAATTTTAGCTGAAAAAATCACTTTTTTCACACATTTTTGTGTGGGAAAGTGTGGCATCACTGGCCTCACACAAATTTCCTACCACCCAGCGTTCCCCCAGGTCTCCCGATAAAAATGGTGCCTCACTTGTGTGGGAGGCCCAAGTACCCGCGACAGGCAAGGGCCCACAACGTAGTGAGGCGACCTCAAAATTGCCTATCTCAAAACCACCTGGTTTTGCAAGGGAGTCACCTGGGTTTTTGGCCCCGTTCTCGGCGGCCATCTAGGGAAACCTACCAAACCCACACATTTCTGAAAAGTAGACACCCGGGGCTTCCAGGGAGGTATGGCTTGCGTGGATCCCCCAACGTTTCCTTACCCAGAATCCCCTGCAAACCTCAATTTTAGCTGAAAAAATCACTTTTTCACACATTTTTGTGTGGGAAAGTGTGGCATCACTGGCCTCACACAAATTTCCTACCACCCAGCGTTGGTATTGTGCATGGAGATATGATGTAGTCAGGGAATCATCTAGGCACTACTTGTATCCTCAGGGAACTTATGCATTCATTCAATCATCCAGGGAGTATTGATGTATTCAACCACAAACCCATGTATTTATAAGCTTTACTGAGGAATATGTAGTCTTTTAGATACATGTGGGGAATTTTGTATGCATCCTGTCACACACTCTTTGCAAGTACTCGGAAGAATTAGTAAGCTATATGGTTGGATATAGATTAATTTGCAGATTTTTATATGCAGCATTTCCAAAAATGCTTGCAATGTAGTAGAAAAGTCCGTCCATCATCCCCTTTGATTTTGCTTTGTTCGCCCTAAGTTGGCAGGGTATGCCCAGATGTGGGTCCCTTGCTCACTTTGCCACTGGATTCAGGATAGCCTGGCTGATGATGGCTGTAAGCCAGAAACCGGTCCCAGGATGCTTGTTTCTGGTCCAGGGAAGACATGGCTTGGCAGTTCGGGCTGGACTGTTCCCATGAGGCACAGGGTCAGACTGATTTGCATATGGCCATGTCAAAACTGGGGTGGCGGAGTGAGCTAAAGAATGATGATGGATTAAACCCAGATCATGACTGGGGGTGAGTGCTTGCAATGTTCAACACTCCGTCCATCATCCCCTTTGGTTTTGCTATGTATTCCTTTTTAAGTCAGGCTAGGGCACCACTGTCAATGATGGAGTCGGTCAACAAGACACTTTCTCCTTATGATGCCATCTGTGCATAACGATAGAGGGGGCTTAAGACACAAGGAAGATTAGAGAGTGCCCCTTACCGGTGTTAAAGAAGGGGGAAGTTCCTGCTTTTTTCACTCTAGTCCTGGTGCAAATTGGATGTGTTAGGGAGGCCATGAGCCATCTTCACTCACAGTGTGTGTTTAAAGGCCTCCATCTAATCTGACGCATCAGGACCAATGGCTGTATGAAGTCAGCAGTCACTTGAAATTCTGAAAATCTGAAGGTACAGAAAACTGCTCTGAGGATAATCTCTATTCTACTTAAAAACGATGATACCTTTGATGCTACTAAGGCTCTTCTCTGACTCCTAGCCCAGTTTCAGATGTTTTTAATGGCTGCTAGATTCACACTTAGATCCCTTTGAGGACTAGTTCTTGATGAACCAAGGCTAATCTTACATCTTGCCCACGTCTCCATGAAGTGTCTGTCTGAATTTACACCTATAGACAAGCACCGTTCCTCCATTCAAGCTGCCATTATTTGGAATAAACGTTTGCATCACTTTCAGGTCTGTACCAGTTTATACACCTTTAAACAGGGGTTTATCGGCCATCTGTTCTTGTGCAATGTTAGATCACCAGAGCCTATAGACCCATTGGGCTTCAGTGCGCTATAAAAGTACTATTATTAGTAGTAGCTTAAGATGACAAATGTGTTGAAATAAATGACGGGTCAATATCACCCACAGTACCAATACATAAATTACTTAAGTGACTAATGCACCACTTTGTTGGACATGAAGAAATGCTCCACAATTCTGTGGTATGTTTCTGTTCCTTCTAGGACATTTAATTCTGCTCTGTTTCGCAGGCTCCGTCTTCTTCCCTGACCTCCACCAGAAGGTTTTGTGGAAGGTACAGCACATGACACTGATTCTCTATAGGGTGTGTGAGGCAAACATCATCTGACCCTTAGACGTCTTTCATTTGCATTTCTTGTGCACATTTTACTTCAGCTTCTGATTGTGGATGGAGAACTATAGGGGCAGATTTACAAGCCCCTTGCGACACTTTTACGCTGCCGTTGCGTCACTTTTGTGACGCAGCAGCGGCGTAAACCATGCGCCACGTTGCGACTTATTTACAACGTGACGCATCTAGGCAGATGCGTCACGTTGTAAAGCACTGCGCCACATGAAACCTGCGTCAGGTTTCATGTGGGCGTTCCGTCGCAGTGTGGGCGTTCCGTCGGAGGAAAGCCTCGGAAAAGTGACGCAGTGAAATCTACAAGATTTCACTCAGTCACTTTTCCAACGCCGCTGCGTCAAAACCTTGCGCCTGCTTGAAGCAGGCGTAAGGCGTGACGCAGCATGTTGGAGATAGGCCGGGTTGGAACAGTGCTGGAGTTGCGTCGCGCGCGCGCGACACTACTCTCGCACTGCACCAAACTTACGCCGGCAGATACGTCACGCATCTGCCTATCTGTGCGCCACGGCGCACCGCATTGTAAATGCGGCGCATCCATGGTGGCGCACGGGTAGTTTTGCGTGACGCATCTTTCCTGGCGCATCCCTGCTGATTTGCAGGGATGCGCCAGAAAGTTATAAATCTGCCCCATAGTGAATAATCATGCCTTGCGGGGGATAAGAACTGACACACATATGACACAAGGGCGAACATCAAAACACAGACATATACTGAACAAAGCAAAAAGCATCAATGTACACACCCAACAATCAATTTTGCTCATCTGGTACAGTTGTCATGACTTGAGGTATCATGACATGTGCACCGTGTGTAGATCCTGAATAATTTGTATAGCAGTGTGCAATTGGACGTTGTTTGTGATCTCAACATTCATGGAATACATTATTTTTGTTTTGTTTTTAAACAATTATTTTCTTCACTTTTGAAAAAGGATTCTCACATGGGTGCAATACACACATTCGACAAAACTGGAAAAATGATGCTCTGCCATAGAAAAATATTTTTACACTCTATTCTTCATCTGTTTTCGAAAACATTTTGTAATGTGGATCACAGGCATCATCACATCTAGCACTTGCTTTAGTGTGCATGAAAAGGTAAATTAGGAAATGCCAGAAGCCACGTCAGCTGATTCCTGAAATGAACCTCTGGCTCAAACATCAACAACAGAGAGGAACATGACCAATGGCAGAGCAGTATGGATGTGTGTTTCTATATTTACAGTTACACAACATGATCCAGCATGCCAAGGGTGCTTTGCTGATCCAGTTGGTGTGGATTAAGTACCTGCTCCTCCTTCCTTTGGGCTGCACAGCATCTTGAGCAACTTCCGCAGCCCGCTGTGGAGGTTCACTCATGCTATCATCAGCCGCTGTGGTGCATTCCCTCGATTTATGAGGAACAAACACCTCTTTGCAGTGACACTGAGATTGACACCTGTAGGAGCTGCCACCTGTGTGAGCTGGCGGATCAGCTCCTTCTCCAACGGCTTTGCAAGCTAAATCTAGCATTTAACAGAGGTGCATTTGTGCAGTGCATCCTATATGTGATGTATTCATTTACATGAGAAAGAGACCTGCTCTTGGTGAAATAGGAACTGTTGTTTTTATGTCAGAATAAAGTCAGCAAAAATATGGTCTCTCAGAAATATTTGGTGCTAAATGTTATTTAGAACAGTGCTTCCCAAACTTTTTAGAACCAAAAGCTACTTGGTTGGACAATAAACTTTCACAACCTGCCTACCTTTAATGAACTTAGGTGGTAGTCCATTGTAATTTACAGGCAGCAAAATGTCCATTGAAATTGCTCTAACTTTGATCAGACATACAGCTTTACTGATAAAACTCTATAGTACACAAATTCAAATGTATGAAAATTAGGTTTCTGTGAATATTTATCATTGGTGCATCACCTAGTAAGGTGTCTTGATTTGTTTAGAACCTATTAAAATCTTTGTTCCAACACACTTGAGAATTACAAAAAATGCCTCATTTTTGCTTTCCTGTCTGTTGAATGCATTTAGTTATTTTACGGGTACTTACATTTTGCTGTGTGTTGTAAAAAATGGCAGAATATCTTTTCACACTCTCTGTACTCCTGTAAGATTGTCATATAATTCACTTTAAAAATCCACTCACGTTGCAGTCAGAGAAAGAAAAGTTAACACCAATTCCATGTTAAAGGAATAAACAGCAATTTGTCAGATGGCATGGGCTGCCTCTGGACCTCTGCATTTGAAACACCAGCAAATGTGACAAGATAAACACAGAATATGCAAGCATCTTTATTTATTGCTCACTCAGCTTGTGCCCAAGAGCAGGAGTTTGGTGGCACTCAGGGTACTTGTGGGAACGTGATTCAGCATCAGTGCTCACTGGTGAACCGAATGGTGCAGATGCAAAAGCAATGATACCAGCTCAATATAACTGTGAGATAGAAACAAATGTCAGTGGCGCCCTGTAATAAACAATGTTAATTGCATACCTCTGTGTGTCCTTGACTTCCATAGTTTTGCTCCATCTACCAAGACAGAAGAGTCTCTCAGATGAAATTTGGTGAAATTGAGTATTTCAGTCTTCAGGTGGTTCTTGGAAAGGGCGCTCTGGATGATCTAATTGGTGAGACAGTCCTAATGTAGACCATCTCCTGGTTAAATGGCCTCCTGTTGCCTATAACAGGTGTTATTATTGTTTAATTAGTGGTTCTTATTTTGGTGACAGGAGAGCAGCGTTACTAGTGGGCACTGCTTTATTATGAGACATTGTTAGAGTGGGTATTAGACACCATCTCATGCAGTCCTCACATTGAAAACTATTTAATTACTAAGGCTTTGCTTTGCATTAAATACATGATACAATCTTACAGCACAAAGTGTCCCCAAGAAGTAGGCAACTGGTGTACTTCTAAACAACAAACCTTCACCTACAGGCTGTGAGAAAATGTAGGGAAGTCCTGGACACAGATAGATGAATTGTAGGATGACATTCATAATGATGTGCTCTCCTCCGGTGATGCACAGCTCCCCTTACTCACAGCTGCGCTTATATTGAGCCAGCAGACACACTTCATCTGTGGACTATCCCAAGGGACATGGTCCTTGGAGCCCTGATTACAGCCTCAGGATTTTGATGTTTTGATGTTGATCACAATTAGCATAATTTCTCATTAACCAGCACATTTTCCTGTATCGTAGGTAGCATTACTTGTAGCCCATCCAGTGTGGATTCAGACTGATAATATCACAATTTTTCTCTTATTCTTGCTGCATTCAAAAGTTTCAAGGAGACTCCCATCTTTACAGTGCATAATGAATTAAGTAATCTCAGGTCCACCCAGTGCAAATCTTTATGGAAACATTGCAATTCATTTTAATTTACTTCTTTTTTATTTATATGTCCATCCATATACAAATAGCATATACACACTTACACACATACATACATACATACATATATATACAAACATGCTCTTTTATCTGATCTGATGCCTTGATTCTCCCATTTTGACTAACAGTTTAATTTACAATCTTGTAGACAGCCCACCAGATCAGCAAAGGCTATAGAATGTGCTGCTATAAGCCAAGAAGTACCCACAAACATAGAGATCACCCATGTAGACGGGGTTATCTGTGCCTTCAGTGAAAATGTTGGTGCAGCACTCATGGAATTGAACTTACCTGAGCAGGCACCATTGTTTATGGACCATTCTTTGTAAATTATTTTTGTCTGTGAGGACTCAAATTCACCCAAATTGAAATTATACATAAGCTCGGTGTCCTTGCAGTTTCTTTTGTCCTTATCTTGAGTCATGCCATATATCTGAGTGCTACCTTGCAGTACATATCTCCTTAACACCTGGTCTGGTAGTCTGTCTGTCTAACGCCATCTGCCCACATGAGGTTTGCTGCTCAATTCAATTTGCTTTGTCTTTCTCCGTCTCCCTCTCATTCTTCCGAGTCCCAGCCTGGTCTTCACATCTTCCTCCTTACTAATTGTCATATCATGATCCAGGTCTTCTCCCTCGTCCTATAGAGTGTGCCTAGCCAGATGGACATCTTGTCCATTTCTGCCATGCACTCACTGCAGTCTTGCTCTGGTCTTCTCCCCATCCTATAGAGTGTGCCTAGCCAGATGGGCATCTTGTCCATTTCTGCCATGCACTCACTGCAGTCTTGCTCTGGTCTTCTCCCTCGTCCTATAGAGTGTGCCTAGCCAGATGGGCATCTTGTCCATTTCTGCCATGCACTCACTTCAGTCTTGCTCTGGTCTTCTCCCCATCCTATAGAGTGTGCCTAGCCAGATGGGCATCTTGTCCATTTCTGCCATGCACTCACTGCAGTCTTGCTCTGGTCTTCTCCCCATCCTATAGAGTGTGCCTAGCCAGATGGGCATCTTGTCCATTTCTGCCATGCACTCACTGCTTTCTTGATCTGCAGTGAAATCCTCATCATAGCTTGAAAGAGACCTGGATGGACCTCTTTTCATTTCTCATCATTATTTAATCTTTATTTTGGTTCAAGGAACCATAAAAGTTCATAGAAATAATATTTACAATAAAACACAATAAAACGCAATAATTACATAAGCAGCCACTTTCAGTAATCACATTGTATATATGCTGTAGAATATTATATACAGCTCTATCATGAGGAGATTCCATATTTTAAAAGATCTATCATCACTATCTATATCTGTAAATAGATTACATAAAGTGCATGTGCGTAAGAAACAATTAAAACAACCAGAGTAGTTTGTTTCAATAAAATCAGATAAAACTATTTCATGAAATATAAAATTGATCATCAGCAATATTACGGCCAATTTTAGCATAAAAGTGTATATAATTCTCTCTAACATGCTGGGTGTATGTAAAGTACGGTTGTTAAAACTGCAACCCTAACTTTTTCCGTAAATAACCCACAGCAAGTAAAAATCTGCTGACTACGAAAACAATTATTTGTGAACTGTCTGTTTTTAGTATCATTAAAGCCTCCAAATGTTTTCTAGTCACCAGTCTCACACACACCAGCTTTATCCATTTCCTTCTGAGCGTGGTGTATGATGGACAGAAGAATAATATGTGTGCAGTGTCTTCCTCTGAATCTAGCAAGCATAGAGAGCATTTGGTTTCTACCCCCTGTGCTTTTTGGGGTGACCGCTTAGCTGTGATTGCGTTGATCTGGAGGGTCTCATATTGGAATTTCAGGTAAAGGGTTTTGGCTAGCTGTGGTTGGATTTCATCCAAGAATGGTTCAAAGCTAGGGGACGACTTCAATATTAGAGATTGTGTCGTGAGTCCTCCCACTGTGCAGTTTAATGAGGTCCTGTTTAAGATAAAATTCCAGTAAGTATGTGTGATTTCTTTCTTTGCATCTGTCGTCAGTGCACTCGGATTTGCCCAAAACCTACTCAGGTCCAATTTAAGAAGCCAGTGCGGTACATGGATGAGCCGGGGGAATGTAAATTGGCCGTCCAAATCCAGACTCATTATCTGGACAGTAGCAAATTTGGGTATTGTCTAAGGTGCACCACTCCATTGATTCTATTAGACTCTGTAGTTTGTTGTCTCTTGACGGTTGGTATAGCGTTTTCCAATCAAATTGTCTTAGCGTTGTTTATGTGTGGTTTCCAAGACAGTTTTGAGTCAAGTGTCACCCCAAGTGTCACCCCAAGTGTCACCCCAAATTTGCTACGCGCTCTAGTGGTGTATCATCTAAGACCGGTTTGTTTTGAAAGGGCTTGTGCGGTCTAGTTGCTATGTACTTAAGGGCATATTTACAAGCCCCTTGCGCCACTTTTGCGCCGCCGTTGCGTCACGCATGTGACGCAGCGGCGACGCAAACCATGCGCCGCGTTGCGCTATATTTACAACGTGACGCATCTAGGGAGATGCGTCACGTAGTAAACCCCTGCGCCACATGAAACCTGCGTCAGGTTTCATGTGGGCGTACCGACGCAGGGGGTGTTCCGGCGCAGGAACGCCTCGGAAAGAGTGACGTAGTGAAATCTACAAGATTTCATGCAGTCACTTTTCCGACGCTGCTGCGTCAAATCCTTACGCCTGCTTCAAGCAGGCGTAAGGATTGACGCACCATGTTAGGGATAGGAAGGTTGGAACACTGCTGGAGTTGCGTCGCGCTTGCGACACAGCTTCAGCACTGCGCTAACCTTCCGCCGGCAGATGCGTCACGCATCTGCTTATCCATGCGCACGATGCGCCGCATTGTAAATGCGGCGCATCGGACGTGGCGCAAGGGTAAACTTGCGTGACGCATTTTCCCTGGTGCATCCCTGCTGATATGCAGGGATGCACCAGGGAACGTAAATATTCCCCTAAGTCTTGGTGGGATTAATTTCTGGACCCTTTAATCTACAGTAATTGCTAAAACTGTCTAGTAGTGTTTGAAGCCCCCCAGGAGTCTGGGATAGTAAGATTGTATCCTCTGCAAATATTAGAGCACATGTGTGGGCCCCTCCAAATTTTGGTGAGTCGTGAATGCATTTACATAGGTGCTGGACAAGGTCATTCACGTATAGTAAAAAGAGGGTGGGGACCAGAACACAACCCTGTCTCACCCACCTCCTGACAGGGATGGCTTCTGTGAGTTCCCCCCAATACCCCAACGCACTTTTCCAAAATTGTCTTGATGGAGCCCGACTAACTGTACCAGAATCTCCTCTGGGACTCCTTGTTGCCGTAGCATTTCCCATAGGCCGGCCCATGGTATTGAATCAAATGCTGCTTTTAGCTCTATGAATGCAACGTATAGGTGCCCAGCCTTAACTTTTACATACTTCCAAGCTATACATGCAAGTCTGAAGACTTGGTCAATCGTGCTTATCTTGGGTCTAAAGCCAGCCTGGTATGGTGAGATAATGTCATTGTCTAGTATCCAGTCATTTAGTTTGTGCCTCGCATAAACCTTTTGGAGGATGTCTATTAAACTTATGGGCCGATAATTGGCTGATTCGTCTTTGCTACCCTTCTTATGGATGGGGACAATTTCTGCTCCCTTCCATGATTCTGGGATAGGTGCCCCTAATGCCACTGCTTTACCTAAGAGATTCACATACGGTACCCACATCTCTGGAGCGTGTCTCAGAAGATCCCCCGGTATTTTGTCTGGGCCTGGAGCCTTCCCTAGTTTAATAGCTTCTATGGCCAGTCTGGTATCATCAATGCTAAAAGGAAGGATCGTACTTGATGGTTTGTCCGGAAAGCCCTCTTGGGGTACACTGAGGTTTGGGTCAGGCTGAGGGGTCCTTGAATACAGGTCAGAGAAGTGCCTGATCCATGTATTTGGATCCAGAAAATGATCAGTATTGGTCCTACCCTTTTTGTGCCCATGTGCTATTGTGCGCCAAAATGAAGACTGGTCTTTTATTTTGGCCGCAGTTAAGAGGTCATCTTAATTAGTGTCTTCCCAACCCTTTAATGCTGCCTTTTGTGCCTTTTTATATGCTAGCCTTAGCTGCTTGATTTGTGTCATGTTTCTATCTTTGACCGCCACTAATAGTCTTCGTTTAGCTAAGGAGCAGTCTTTATTACACCAGGGAGTATTCAGATGATTCCTACATCCTTGCTTTAAATCTGGTTTTTGGGATTTCGTTAGGGAGGTCTTAATTATTTCGGCCAAACGATGATGAACTTGTATTATAGGTATCAAGTCTGGGCAAACATCATCGTAAGGGATGAGGACATCACAAAACATGTAGCAAATGCAAGTAAAAGGCTCAGTTTGGACAACAATGGAAAACCATTTAATTGATCTGCGGTTGTTACTCACCGACAATTGTGGGGGAATGTTTCCATCTATGGTGGTATGGGTAGCAATCAGCTTCCCTATCAGATTTAAACATAGTGGAAAATGATCACCTTGAAATAGTTAATATATCCCCAGTATTTTGTACTCATCAAGATGTAGTCTATTCTGGATTTAGTCGTGTCCCTTCTAAAGGTGTTAGAGCATTGGCTATCAGAGGGCAGCTGGCCATTGCAAGCTCTCAGCCCTCATACTGTGGTAAAGTGAACTAATTGCATGGCTGCTATGGAGCAAGGCACATAGGGATTTGTGCTTATTGTGGAGATCTCTCTGGCCAGATCCTCATCCTCAAAAACTGTTTCTATCTCAAATATGGGTTCATAACGACAGTTAAAATCTCCCCCCACGAGGACAACTCCCTCAGGATCTATGGATTCAAGGGCTTCATCCAATGTATATATTATTGGTGATTCTTTCGAGATCAATCTCGGCCTTACATAGATATTAAAAGTGTATAAGTTGATCTTATTTGTGGACCTCAACATTAATCCAAGGATATCTGGAGAATCAGTACTCAGCACTTCTATAGTTTATTCAGGTTAATTTTTACCCATATGACCAGCCCACTAGAGGGTCTCTCCATTTTAGAGGGTAAAGCGTCTATGCTAAATGTCCTATACCCTAGTTTATGGGGGGGTTCTGTTAATCAGGATTCTTGAAATCGGCAAAGGTCAATGTTTGCCATATAGTTTTGCCAGGCAGGGTCTAAGAGTTTTTGTTTTAACCCGGCAACATTCCAAGGGATGATCCTAATGTTCCCTGGGGTGTATCGAGCACTTGTTCAAGGGACATGTTTTCATAGGGCGCAATGTCCAAAGGTGTCTTGTTGAGCCTCTGTGTGTCGTATGTTGTTAGTTGGCCGGCCAATATAGGGTTACAGTTACTATCAGGACTGATTGATGTTGAATCAGGCTTCTTTTAGTGCTGTCCTTCATCAATAGTCAATCAACTAGGTCCAGATTTTCAGGTTGTGAGTGGGCTAGTGAGGGATTCTTCTTCTTCTGGAATAAAGTTCTGTGTGGCATGAATCTAATTCTAGATTCCACCAGGCCATGTATACGTAAGTCCAGGCCTATCAGGCTGTCTGAAATGAATTTAGAATGGAGAGTTCGTTTTATGTCGTCCAAGTGTCAGTTTTTGGACTGGAGCCGTTCAGCTTTGGTTGTGTCTGATCTTATGACAGATAAACAATGGCACCTATGTCTAATCCAATGAACAACTTTATTCTATAGAGAATCTTCGTCTTCTCTGTCACACTGTTTTAGTTTGGGAATGTTTGTCATGAATACCGTATAATCTCCATTAGTACATTTGTTGTAATACACAACTTGTTGTTGTGCAAGAGGCGGTTCATTATTCCTACCTTCCTGTGATTTTGTCAGACCCTCTTGGGCTATAGCATGGTTTGGCGATCTGTCTTTAGTTAGGAATTGATTAGGGACATTTGAGGTGTAAATAGTTTGGTGTACCTTAAGTTTTGCTTCCTCCCTAAATGTATTGAAATTTCCTGTTCTCACTTGTCTACGAGGTATGTCTGGTCTTGCGCGATGGATAATAATGCCAGGTCCTGGTACTACTGGAGGGTGGTTGGTTGAATGGACAACACGCCCAATGCTTATTCTGGGATGGTCTGGCTGAGGTAATCTGGGTGGCCGCCCCATGTACGGATTACAGGCCTGGGTAATGTTTGTATTCTCAGGTGGATATTCCATTTGGCTTCTCACGTTGACATTATTGGTTCTGCTATTGTGTGAGATTAATACTACCAATTAGATTTTTTAAGGCAAGTACCTCTTCTATCAGATGGTTTAGTTTTTGAAATAGATCAATAGTGGATTTGGAGCTTTCTAGACTCTGAGTTTGTATGACCTTATCTACGCTACTACATGAGTTAGACGTATACTTCTGGGTCAGGTTCCATTGTCCCGAACTTCTTTGGTCTTCCAATGTAATTAAGGTTACCTACCTATTTGTGCAATTTATTGTAATTGTCTCGCTATCAGTGATCCCATTTTTAGTTGAAGTTGGAATGGCAGGCTTGACTGCATCAATTTGGGACGAGTTACCCCCCATGATACGGAGAGGGCGTGGGAAGGGTAGGGGCCTGTGGTTCTGTCTTATCAGGGGCATGGTGAAAAATAATATTCCGTCCAGGAGTTTTCCCACTGCTACCCTTGACCTGTTTGTTATAAAAGGTTGTTATCTTTTTTGTACCTTCACTAGTCAGTTTCTTCCCATTGGATAAAATAGTTTCCACCTCATAAATTCGGTTGTCAATTGCTGCTAAGGTGCAGTTGTCTGCAGCTGTTATTTTATGTTTTACAGTTATGGGGATTTTGCTCTTCCCTACAGCAGCATCTGTGGCCTTTCTTTTACCCATTTCCACTAAGAGCTATGGTGTGTTCACTATTCCACTAATCCATGACCAAACAGCCTTAACATGTATAGAACAGGTTTTGGATAGTGCAACACAACACTATCATAGGCCCAACTCCCCTCACCTGATTGATAACAAAAGATAATGGGCTTGGATGAATTCCCAGTCCAAGGTTGTCACCTACTTATGAGCTGGAAGCATCGGTCGTGCAGTGGGAAAAACCAAGGGGCTGGCCCTGCCCTGACTCGGATGGGCTCAGACGGGCCCGCCCTTGGAGCTGCAGGAAGGGATGTGGTGCCTTTGTGGCGCTGGAAGGGCTGGCTCCTCCTCCCGCGCCGGAAGAGCGAGAAACAATGGGGGACCTAGTCCCACCCCACTCAGGAGTCTGGTAGCCTTGTCACGGAAACCCGTGGTAAGTGCGGAGGCCCCAAAGCAGCCTTTACATTTCTCATTAATGTCCACTTGAATTGCTTTATGATTTGTCATTTTCAAACTTAATATTTCTATCAAGATCATTAATGATTTCATTGGTATTGGTTTCCTTTGCTTTTTGCAAGTAGCACACGTAATCCAATGTTTTCACTCTACCAGGCATTATACCGGGAAAAGTGCCTATCTTTAGTTTATTTTGATGGCTTTTTATTGTTTTTCACCAAATTGCTGGTTAATTCTTAACTTTGCAGCCTACATGTAAGCCCCTAGCATATTGTAGGGCATGTAGGTTTAGAGGCCCAGTAGACTTAATACACTCAATTGTGCACTGCTTGTTTTCCGCTGTCATTTTAAACGCCAATCCTGCCTTGCAAGCTGCTTTTAATCCAGTTTCAATTTGGAATTAAAGGTATTTCCAAAGTCTTAAACTACCTTATTTTTAACTATAATTCACCCCTCAGGTCTTCCCAAGGTGCCCCAAGTGTAGGGTGTCATGTTAAAATAAGCTGGGACATTATAAAATATGTTTTCTATGCCCTGGTGAGGGAAAACTAACAATTTAGTTTTTCCCCATTGTAGTCAGTTAGCTCCATAGGCTAACGTGGGAAGGCTTTATTTAACATTAATAAAGTCAAACTACTGACAGGAGTGAGTTCAAATAACAATTCAAAGTGTCTGAATAATAGTTAAAATAAATACAATTTGCCAAGATTAGATATTTTATAACAATGACGGAAAATAAGTTATAGAACTTGTTTTTCTGATGTGCCAGAATCCAGCCCTGGAGCAATCTCTCTTGATTGGCATGCCTTTGACAGACTGAACCAAACTGCTCTAATGAGGTGTGAAGTGGCCTGAAAGGAAACAAAGAGACATCTGGTGGGAGGAGATTTGCTGCTACCAAGCACAGGACAGGAAGGGAGCTGGGTAGTCAAACTGGTCTTCAAAGGGAGAAAGACAGTTAGGACAGTGAGCCAGGCCCACCCCCACTTCATGCACCCTCAGCCAGCCCCTGTAATTGAATTAGCTCCTGTAATTAGCCCCTGTAATTGAATTAGCAGAGGGGCTGGAAGGGGAGTGTTAGGAAAAGTTAGCCACACCTGCAGGTTGGGTTAACAAGACCTAAAGCTCCAGGAGAGATTTTCTCCATTTTGGATTTTTGTGAACAGTGTTTTGTGGGATAAGAATTTGCCACAGTTCAGGGGAAGTGGTCATCACAGAGATTGGCACCCTGCAGTCCATTTGTAAGGGGTGCCTCTTTCTTGCCAGCCCAGAAACCTGGATAAATAGGAGAGAGCTGCCCAGCAACTCAGATACCTGCCTGGAAAGATGAATAAGAAGAAGGACAGCCCTGCCAAACTCCTGGTCTGCACCAAGAAGGACTGCACTCATAAGGACTACACCTGCTGCACACTCTGGGCTTCACAAAAAGAGGACTTTACCTTGCATAAAAGTTTGAGGAGTGGACTCCCTAAAAGCAACAGTTACAAAGAGTTTAAGAAGTCACCTGCATCAACTTCACCAAGAAGAGCCCAGCTGAACAGTGTCCAGTGGACTTTTAATAAGGATTTGACCAGGGGAATCATGGTAACAGAAGTCCCAACTCTCCAAGGAGCAGATCAGAGCTTCTGGACCCTTGGCTGGTGTTATGAACCCTCAAAGACCCAAAAGAAACATCTGGAGAAGAAGGACTGCCCTGCCAGACCCTTGGATTGCACAAGAAATGACTGCGCCTGCTGCACTCACAAGGCTTCACAACAGAAGGACTTTGCCTGTCTTCAAGGATAAGGAGTGGACTTGCTGATCAGCAACAGTTAGTAAAGTGCTGGAAGGGGTACCTGTAACCTCAAACATAAGGACAACTCCAGCTGACAACTTCCCCTAGATTTTACTTGGATTGACCATGTGTATTGTGAGAGTTGTAGTCCCGGACCCCGAGAGGCAAACCAGAGCTTCTGAACCCTTGGCTGGTGCTGTGGACCATTTTACTGCATCAAGAAACATTTCTGGAATTAAGTGTAAAAGAGTGACATCATGGGCGACATGAACTTTTGATTTTTTCCTGGTCCAGCGTGACCTCTTTAACCCTTTGAGCGCTATTAGCTTCTAAGCGCTAGTTTTACTTTTAATCTTTAAAAATCATGGGGAATATTAGCAAGAACCTCGTTAAAATTATCACCGTTTTAGCGGCAGGAAACTGCCACTAAAACGGCGATAATGGGCTTGCTAATATGCGTTATAGAATTCCAATAGAAGCCCAGGTTAGATGTCCTGCACATCTAACCTGGGCTTCTATTGAATTCTATAACGCATATTAGCAAGTCCATTATCGACGTTTTAGCGGCAGTTTCCTGCCGCTAAAACGGCGATAATTTTAACGAGGTTCTTGCTAATATGCCCCCATATCTCCGGTTCCCCACATTGGAGTTTTGTCATTTTGGTGTCATTTTAAACCTAAATATATTTCCTATGTATATAAATTGGAGTTGGATTTTTATTGGGTATTGTTTCTTACTTATTTATAGTATTAGTGTTTTTAAAAGTTTTGCACACTTGTCTCCGAAGTTAAGCCTGACTGCTTCCAGCCAAGCTCCCAAGGGCAGAGCGAGGATTAATTTATTAACAACTTGACTGGACCTTATTTGTGATTGTGGTGTTATTACTAGCTCTAGGTACCTAACTGTGCCTATTAATAAACCACCTTCTAACAGTTATTGTTTCTTTGGTCAGCCCATCGCGATTTCTCTGTGTATATATTCCTGTAATCTGGTTTAGACTTTAAGAGATTCCAAATCTTTATATTGCTTCTCTTGATATAACCTTTCTAAATTTAAAGTCGGCATACAAAGATGTTTTTTCTCTTTTGTAGTGTTTAGTTGAAGAGTTTCTCTTAATTTGTAAGCCACTTTAGCTTTCATGTGAATAAAGAGTCTCTGTGGGTATCCATGATCCTTAAATCTGTTGCCATTTCATTTTTCCATATTACTCCTTTATTACATCTAAATTAGAATTTGGTGGATGGGTTACTCCATCACAAATGTGACTGAAATTCCATCCGCCTTATTACAAGTGCCATGGGATATAAGAGACTTGAAATAAGGTGGACGGGATATTGTTCACATTCATGACAGAGTATCCTGCCCACCAAACTCTAAATCAGGCCCTTTATGTTTAGTCCTGTTGAGTTGAGGTTATCGTAAGTGTTCTGTATGTGATGGTTGATTAATGTTTTTAGATCAGCGTTTCCCAAACTGTGGGTCGCCAGCCAATTTATGGTGGGTCGTGAAAAAGCAATAAAAAAAGATGCCTTTATACTTTGCACGTATTTTTTCACATTTGCTGTGTTTCAAAGACAGAATTCAAATGTCACACTGTGTCTTCTGTCAAATTGCTGCTTTTTTCTTTTTAAAAAGGGAATTGGTGTTTACATTTTTCTCTCACTGAAAAGGGAGAAGAGTTTTTAAAGTAAACTATGTGACAATCTTGCTGGAGCATATGTAGTCTGAAAGTAAAGGCTGTATGATGTAATGTTTTGGAACACAACAACATTTAAATACCTGTAAATGAACAGTACACATATTTCATAATATACCTGCAGTTAGGACAGGAAAAACTGAAGCACGTTATTTTTGTATTTCTGAAGTATGATGTAATCAAAGATTTTAATAGGGTCAAACCAAATCAAGATGCTTACTTGGTGATAAGCAAATGATAATAAAAATTCACTGAACCCTGATTTACATACATTACCATTTATGTGCTACATAGGTTTATCAGTAAAACTGTATATCTGTGCAAATTTAGGGGCCATTTCAATGGAAAAAGTGCTTTGGCAGAGTTATTGGATTAGTAGATGGTACTGGCTGGGTGACTGGTGAAATGCATGGGAAGTGACAGTGTGATTGCTGGACTGCATGGGTACTACCTGGGAAAATGAAGCTGTGAATAAGCAGTGTATAAGTGGTTAGAGGACTGCATGGATAGTGCACATGTTATTGTAGCACTGCATGTGTTAGTGTCTGGGTCATTGCATGAGTACATGGGTAGTGACTGGATCATTAAAGTACTGCAAGGAGAGTGTATGGTGAATTTATACGTGCTTGGGTATTAACAGAGTGATTGGATTAGTACATGGTACTAGCTGGGTGACTGGATAAATGCATGGGGAGTGACAGTGTGATTGCTGAACTGTACGGTTACTACCTGGGAAAATGAAGGTGTCAATAAGCAGTGTATAAGTGGTTAGAGGATTGCATGGATAGTGCACATGTTATTGTAGCACTGCATGTGTTAGTGTCTGGGTCATTGCATGAGTACGTGGGTAGTGACTGGATGATTAGACTACTGCAAGGAGAGTGTATGGTGAATTTATAAGTGCTTGGGTATTAATGGAGTGATTGGATTAGTACATGGTACTAGCTGGGTGACTAGAGGAGTGCATGGGGAGTGACAGTGTGATTGCTGGACTGCATGGGTACTACCTGGGAAAATGAAGCTGTGAATAAGCAGTGTATAAGTGGTTAGAGGACTGCATGGATAGTGCACATGTTATTGTAGCACTGCATGTGTTAGTGTCTGGGTCATTGCATGAGTACATGGGTAGTGACTGGATGATTAGAGTACTGCAAGGAGAGTGTATGGTGAATGTATAAGTGCTTGGGTATTGGCGGAGTGATTGGATTAGTATATGGGACTGGTTGGGTGACTGGAGGAGTGCACGGGGAGTGACAGTGTTATTGCTGGACTGTACCGGTACTACCTGGGAAAATGAAGGTGTCAATAAGCGGTGTATAAGTGGTTAGAGGATTGCATGGATAGTGCACATGTTATTGTAGCACTGCATGTGTTAGTGTCTGGGTCATTGCATGAGTACATGGGTAGTGATTGGATGATTAGAGTACTGCAAGGAGAGTGTATGGTGAATTTATAAGTGCTTGGGTATTAATGGAGTGATTGGATTAGTACATGGTACTAGCTGGGTGACTGGATAAATGCATGGGGAGTGACAGTGTGATTGCTGGACTGCATGGGTACTACCTGGAAAAATGAAGGTGTGAATAAGCAGTGTATAAGTGGTTAGAGGATTGCATCAATAGTGCACATGTTATTGTAGCACTGCATGTGTTAGTGTCTGGGTCATTGCATGAGTACATGGGTAGTGACTGGATGATTAGAGTACTGCAAGGAGAGTGTATGGTGAATTTATAAGTGCTTGGGTACTAATGGAGTGATTGGATTAGTACATGGCACTAGCTGGGTGACTAGAGGAGTCCATGGGGAGTGACAGTGTGATTGCTGGACTGCATGGGTACTACCTGGGAAAATGAAGCAGTGAATAAGCAGTGTATAAGTGGTTAGGGGACTGCATGGATAGTGCACATGTTATTGTAGCACTGCATGTGTTAATGTCTGGGTCATTGCATGAGTACATGGGTACTGACTGGATGATTAGAGTACTGCAATGTGAATGCATGTTGAATTTATAAGTGCTTCGGTATTGGTGCAGTGATTAGATAAGGACATGGTACTGGCTAGATGATTGAGGAATGCACGGAGAGTGACAGTGTGATTGCTGCACTGCATGGGTACTACTTGGGTAATTGGAGGAGTGAATTAGTAGTGTGGAGGTGGTTAGAGGACTTCATGGATAGTGCACATCTGATTGTAGCACTACATGTGTTAGTGCCTGGGTCATTGCATGAGTACATGGATAGTGACTGGATACTTAGAGTGTTGCAAGGAGAGTGCATGGTGAATTTATAAGTGCTTGGGTTTTGGCAGAGTGATTGGATAAGGACATGCGACTGGCTGAGTAACTGGAGGAGTGCATTGGTAGTAACAGGGAGATTAGTAAACTGTATAGGTAGCAGTCAAAGGAATGTAGATGTGCATGAATAAGTGCCTGGGTAATTGCATGAGTACATGGGTACTGACTGGATGATTAGAGTACTGCAATGTGAGTGCATGGTGAATGTATAAGTGCTTGGGTATTGGCGGAGTGATTGGATTAGTACATGGTACTAGCTGGGTGACTGGAGGAGTGCATGGGGAGTGACAGTGTGATTGCTGGACTGTACAGGTACTACCTGGGAAAATGAAGGTGTGAATGAGCAGTGTACAAGTGGTTAGAGGTCTGCATGGATAGTGCACATGTTATTGTAGCACTGTATGTGTTAGTGTCTGGGTCATTACATGAGTACATGGGTACTGACTGGATGATTAGATTACTGCAAGGAGAGTGTATGGTGAATTTATAAGTGCTTGGGTATTAACGGAGTGATTGTATTAGTACATGGTACTAGCTGGGTGACTGGATAAATGCATGGGGAGTGACAGTGTGATTGCTGGACTGCATGGGTACTACCTGGGAAAATGAAGGTGTGAATAAGCAGTGTATAAGTGGTTAGAGGATTGCATCAATAGTGCACATGTTATTGTAGCACTGCATGTGTTAGTGTCTGGGTCATTGCATGTGTACATGAGTAGTGACTGGATGATTGGAGTACTGCAAGGAGAGTGTATGGTGAATTTATAAGTGCTTGGGTAGTAATGGAGTGATTGGATTAGTACATGGTACTAGCTGGGTGACTAGAGGAGTGCATGGGGAGTGACAGTGTGATTGCTGGACTGCAAGGGTACTACCTGGGAAAATGAAGCTGTGAATAAGCAGTGTATAAGTGGTTAGGGGACTGCATGGATAGTGCACATGTTATTGTAGCACTGCATGTGTTAATGTCTGGGTCATTGCATGAGTACATGGGTACTGACTGGATGATTAGAGTACTGCAATGTGAGTGCATGTTGAATTTATAAGTGCTTCGGTATTGGTGCAGTGATTAGATAAGGACATGGTACTGGCTGGATGATTGAGGAATGCACGGAGAGTGACAGTGTGATTGCTGGACTGCATGGGTACTACTTGGGTAATTGGAGGAGTGAATTAGTAGTGTGGAGGTGATTAGAGGACTGCATGGATAGTGCACATCTGATTGTAGCACTACATGTGTTAGTGCCTGGGTCATTGCATGAGTACATGGATAGTGACTGGATACTTAGAGTGTTGCAAGGAGAGTGCATGGTGAATTTATAAGTGCTTGGGTTTTGGCAGAGTGATTGGATAAGGACATGCGACTGGCTGAGTAACTGGAGGAGTGCATTGGTAGTAACAGGGAGATTAGTAAACTGTATAGGTAGCAGTCAAAGGAATGTAGAAGTGCATGAATAAGTGCCTGGGTAATTGCATGAGAACATGGGTACTGACTGGATGATTAGAGTACTGCAATGTGAGTGCATGGTGAATTTATAAGTGCTTGGGTATTGGCGGAGTGATTGGATTAGTACATGGTACTAGCTGGGTGACTGGAGGAGTGAATGAGGAGTGACAGTGTGATTGCTGGACTGTACAGGTACTACCTGGGAAAGTGAAGGTGTGAATGAGCAGTGTACAAGTGGTTAGAGGTCTGCATGGATAGTGCACATGTTATTGTAGCACTGTATGTGTTAGTGTCTGGGTCATTGCATGAGTACATGGGTACTGACTGAATGATTAGATTACTGCAAGGAGAGTGTATGGTGAATTTATAAGTGCTTGGGTATTAACGGAGTGATTGTATTAGTACATGGTACTAGCTGGGTGACTGGATAAATGCATGGGGAGTGACAGTGTGATTGCTGGACTGCATGGGTACTACCTGGGAAAATGAAGGTGTGAATAAGCAGTGTATAAGTGGTTAGAGGATTGCATCGATAGTGCACATGTTATTGTAGCACTGCATGTGTTAGTGTCTAAGTCATTGCATGAGTACATGGGTAGTGACTGGATGATTAGAGTACTGCAAGGAGAGTGTATGGTGAATTTATAAGTGCTTGGGTACTAATGGAGTGATTGGATTAGTACATGGCACTAGCTGGGTGACTAGAGGAGTGCATGGGGAGTGACAGTGTGATTGCTGGACTGCATGGGTACTACCTGGGAAAATGAAGCTGTGAATAAGCAGTGTATCAGTGGTTAGGGGACTGCATGGATAGTGCACATGTTATTGTAGCACTGCATGTGTTAGTGTCTGGGTCATTGCATGAGTACATGGGTACTGACTGGATGATAACAGTACTGCAATGTGAGTGCATGGTGAATGTATAAGTGCTTCGGTATTGGTGCAGTGATTAGATAAGGACATGGTACTGGCTGGATGAATGGAGGAATGCACGGAGAGTGACAGTGTGATTGCTGGACTGCATGGGTACTACTTGGGTAATTGGAGGAGTGAATTAGTAGTGTGGAGGTGGTTAGAGGACTGCATGGATAGTGCACATCTGATTGTAGCACTACATGTGTTAGTGCCTGGGTCATTGCATGAGTACATGGATAGTGACTGGATACTTAGAGTGTTGCAAGGAGAGTGCATGGTGAATTTATAAGTGCTTGGGTTTTGGCAGAGTGATTGGATAAGGACATGCGACTGGCTGAGTAACTGGAGGAGTGCATTGGTAGTAACAGGGAGATTAGTAAACTGTATAGGTAGCAGTCAAAGGAATGTAGAAGTGCATGAAAAAGTGCCTGGGTATTTGCATGAGTACATGGGTACTGACTGGATGATTAAGGTACTGCAATGTGAGTCCATGGTGAATTTATAAGTGCTTGGGTATTGGCGGAGTGATTGGTTTAGTACATGGTACTGGCTGGGTGATTGGAGGAGTGCACAACGAGTCACAGTGTGATTGCTGGACTGAATGGGTACTATCTGGGTAATTGGAGGACTGAATCAGTATTGTGTAGGTGGTTAGAGGACTACGTAGATAGTGCACATGTGATTGTAGCACTGCATGTCTTAGTGCCTGGGTCATTGCATGAGTACATGGATAGTGACTGGATATTTAGAGTGCTGCAATGAGAGTGCATGATGAATTTATAAGTGCTTGGGTTTTGGCGCAGTGATTAGATAAGGACATGGTACTGGCTGGATGATTGGAGGAGTGCACGGAAAGTGACAGTGTGATTTCTGGACTGCATGGGTACTACCTGGGTAATTGGAGGAGTGAATCAGTACTGTGTAGGTGGTTAGGGGACTGCATGGATAGTGCACATTTGATTGTAGCACTGCATGTGTTAATGCCTGAGTCATTGTACATGTACATGGATAGTGACTGGATACTTAGAGTGCTGCAAGTTGACAGCATGGTGAACTTATAAGTGCTTGGGTTTTGGCGCAGTGATCAGATAAGGACATGGTACTGGCTGGATGATTGAAGGAGTGGACGGAGAGTGACAGTGTGATTGCTGGACTGCATGGGTACTACCTGGGTAATTGGAGGAGTGAATCAGTAGTGTGGAGGTGGTTAGAGGACTGCATGGATAGTGCACATTTGATTGTAGCACTGCATGTGTTAATGCCTGAGTCATTGTACAAGTACACGGATAGTGACTGGATACTTATAGTGCTGCAAGTTGACATCATGGTGAATTTATAAGTGCTTGGGCTTTGACGCAGTGATTAGATAAGGACATGGTACTGGCTGGATGATTGGAGGAGTGGACGGAGAGTGACAGTGTGATTGCTGGACTGCATGGGTACTACCTCGGAAATTGGAGGAATGAATCAGTAGTGTGTAGGTGGTTAGGGGACTGCATGGATAGTGCACATTTGGTTGTAGCACTGCATGTGTTAATGCCTGAGTCATTGTACAAGTACACGGATATTGACTGGATACGTAGAGTGCTGCAAGTTGACAGCATGGTGAATTTATAAGTGCTTGGGTTTTGGCGCAGTGATTAGATAAGGACATGGTACTGGCTGGATGATTGGAGGAGTGGACAGAGAGTGACAGTGTGCTTGCTGGACTGCATGGGTACTACCTGGGGAATTGAAGGAGCGAATGAGTAGTGTGGAGGTGGTTAGAGGACTGCATGGATAGTGCACATTTGATTGTAGCACTACATGTGTTAATGCCTGAGTCATTGTACAAGTACCTGGATAGTGACTGGATACTTAGAGTGCTGCAAGTTGACAGCATGGTGAATTTATAAGTGCTTGGGTTTTGGCGCAGTGATTAGATAAGGACATGGTACTGGCTGGATGATTGGAGGAGTGGACGGAGAGTGACAGTGTGATTGGTGGACTGCATGGGTACTACCTGGGTAATTGGATGAGCGAATGAGTAGTGTAGAGGTGGTTAGAGGACTGCATGGATATTGCACATTTGATTGTAGCACTGTGTCTGTTAATGCCTGAGTCATTGTACAAGTACATGGATAGTGACTGGATACTTAGAGTGCTGCAAGTTGACAGCATGGTACATTTATAAGTGCTTGGGTTTTGGCGCAGTGATTAGATAAGGACATGGTACTGGCTGGATGATTGGAGGAGTGCACGGAGAGTGACAGTGTGATTGCTGGACTGCATGGGTACTACTTGGGTAATTGGAGGAGTGAATCAGTAGTGTGGAAGTGGTTAGAGGACTGCATGGATAGTGCACATTTGATTGTAGCACTGCATGTGTTAATGCCTGAGTCATTGCACAAGTACATGGATAGTGACTGGATACTTAGAGTGCTGCAAGTTGACAGCATGGTGAATTTATAAGTGCTTGGATTTTGGCGCAGTGATTAGATAAGGACATGGTACTGGCAGGATGATTGGAGGAGTGGACGGAGAGTGACAGTGTGATTGCTGGACTGCATGAGTACTACCTGGGTAATTGGAGGAGTGAATCAGTAGTGTGTAGGTGGTTAGGGGACTGCATGGATAGTGCACATTTGGTTGTAGCACTGCATGTGTTAATGCCTGAGTCATTGTACAAGTACACGGATATTGACTGGATACTTAGAGTGCTGCAAGTTGACAGCATGGTGAATTTATAAGTGCTTGGGTTTTTGCGCAGTGATTAGATAAGGACATGGTACTGGCTGGATGATTGGAGGAGTGGACAGAGAGTGACACTGTGCTTGCTGGACTGCATGGGTACTACCTGGGGAATTGAAGGAGCGAATGAGAAGTGTGGAGGTGGTTAGAGGACTGCATGGATAGTGCACATTTGATTGTAGCACTGCATGTGTTAATGCCTGAGTCATTGTACAAGCACATGGATAGTGACTGGATACTTAGAGTGCTGCAAGTTGACAGCATGGTGAATTTATAAGAGCTTGGGTTTTGGCGCAGTGATTAGATAAGGACATGGTACTGGCTGGATGATTGGAGGAGTGCACGGAGAGTGACAGTCTGATTGCTGGACTGCATGGTTACTACCTGGGTAATTGGAGGAGTGAATCAGTAGTGTGGAGGTGGTTAGAGGACTGCATGGATATTGCACATTTGATTGTAGCACTGCATGTGTTAATGCCTGAGTCATTGTACAAGTACATGGATAGTGACTGGATACTTAGAGTGCTGCAAGTTGACAGCATGGTAAATTTATAAGTGCTTGGGTTTTCGCGAAGTGATTAGATAAGGACATGGTACTGGCTGGATGATTGGAGGAGTGGACAGAGAGTGACAGTGTGCTTGCTGGACTGCATGGGTACTACCTGAGGAATTGAAGGAGCGAATGAGAAGTGTGGAGGTGGTTAGAGGACTGCATTGATAGTGCACATTTGTTTGTAGCACTACATGTGTTAATGCCTGAGTCATTGTACAAGTACATGGATAGTGACTGGATACTTAGAGTGCTGCAAGTTGACAGCATGGTGAATTTATAAGTGCTTGGGTTTTGGCGCAGTGATTAGATAAGGACATGGTACTGGCTGGATGATTGGAGGAGTGCACGGAGAGTGACAGTCTGATTGCTGGACTGCATGGGTACTACCTGGGTAATTGGAGGAGTGAATCAGTAGTGTGGAGGTGGTTAGAGGACTGCATGGATATTGCACATTTGATTGTAGCACTGCGTGTGTTAATGCCTGAGTCATTGTACAAGTACATGGATAGTGACTTGATACTTAGAGTGCTGCAAGTTGACAGCATGGTGAATTTATAAGTGCGTAGGTTTTGGCGCAGTGATTAGATAAGGACATGGTACTGGCTGGATGATTGGAGGAGTGCACGGAGAGTGACAGTCTGATTGCTGGACTGCATGGGAACTACCTAGGTAATTGGAGGAGTGAATCAGTAGTGTGGAGGTGGTTAGAGGACTGCATGGATATTGCACATTTGATTGTAGCACTGCGTTTGTTAATGCCTGAGTCATTGTACAAGTACATGGATAGTGACTGGATACTTAGAGTGCTGCAAGTTGACAGCATGGTAAATTTATAAGTGCTTGGGTTTTGGTGCAGTGATTAGATAAGAACATGGTACTGGCTGGATGATTGGAGGAGTGCACGGAGAGTGACAGTGTGATTGCTGGACTGCATGGGTACTACTTGGGTAATTGGAGGAGTGAATCAGTAGTGTGTATGTGTTTAGGGGACTGCATGCATAGTGCACATTTAATTGTAGCACTGCTTGTGTTAATGCCTGAGTCATTGTACAAGTACATGGATAGTGACTGGATACTTAGAGTTCTGCAAGTTGACAGCATGGTGAATTTATAAGTGCTTGGGTTTTGGCACAGTGATTAGATAAGGACATGGTACTGGCAGGATGATTGGATGAGTGGACGGAAAGTGACAGTGTGATTGCTGGATTGCATGGGTACTACCTGGGTAATTAGAGGAGTGATTCAGTAGTGTGTAGGTGGTTAGGGGACTGCATGGATAGTGCACATTTGATTGTAGCACTGCATGTGTTAATGCCTGAGTCATTGTACAAGTACATGGATATTGACTGGATACTTAGAGTGCTGCAAGTTGACAGCATGGTGAATTTATAAGTGCTTGGGTTTTGGTGCAGTGATTAGATAAGGACATGGTACTGGCTGGATGATTGGAGGAGTGGACAGAGAGTGACAGTGTGCTTGCTGGACTGCATGGGTACTACCTGGGGAATTGAAGGAGCGAATGAGAAGTGTGGAGGTGGTTAGAGGACTGCATGGATAGTGCACATTTGATTGTAGCACTACATGTGTTCATGCGTGAGTCATTGTACAAGTACCTGGATAGTGACTGGATACTTAGAGTGCTGCAAGTTGACAGCATGTGAATTTATAAGTGCTTGGGTTTTGGCGCAGTGATTAGATAAGGACATGGTACTGGCTGGATGATTGGAGGAGTGGACGGAGAGTGACAGTGTGATTGGTGGACTGCATGGGTACTACCTGGGTAATTGGAGGAGCGAATGAGTAGTGTGGAGGTGGTTAGAGGACTGCATGGATATTGCACATTTGATTGTAGCACTGTGTGTGTTAGTGCCTGAGTCATTGTACAAGTACATGGATAGTGACTGGATACTTAGAGTGCTGCAAGTTGACAGCATGGTAAATTTATAAGTGCTTGGGTTTTGGCGCAGTGATTAGATAAGGACATGGTACTGGCTGGATGATTGGAGGAGTGCACGGAGAGTGACAGTGTGATTGCTGGACTGCATGGGTACTACTTGGGTAATTGGAGGAGTGAATCAGTAGTGTGGAAGTGGTTAGAGGACTGCATGGATAGTGCACATTTGATTGTAGCACTGCATGTGTTAATGCCTGAGTCATTGTACAAGTACACGGATATTGACTGGATACTTAGAGTGCTGCAAGTTGACAGCATGGTGAATTTATAAGTGCTTGGGTTTTGGCGCAGTGATTAGATAAGGACATGGTACTGGCTGGATGATTGGAGGAGTGCACGGAGAGTGACAGTCTGATTGCTGGACTGCATGGTTACTACCTGGGTAATTGGAGGAGTGAATCAGTAGTGTGGAGGTGGTTAGAGGACTGCATGGATATTGCACATTTGATTGTAGCACTGCATGTGTTAATGCCTGAGTCATTGTACAAGAACATGGATAGTGACTGGATACTTAGAGTGCTGCAAGTTGACAGCATGGTGAATTTATAAGTGCTTGGGTTTTGGCGCAGTGATTAGATAAGGACATGGTACTGGCTGGATGATTGGAGGAGTGGACAGAGAGTGACAGTGTGCTTGCTGGACTGCATGGGTACTACCTGGGGAATTGAAGGAGCGAATGAGAAGTGTGGAGGTGGTTAGAGGACTGCATGGATAGTGCACATTTGATTGTAGCACTACATGTGTTAATGCCTGAGTCATTGTACAAGTATATGGATAGTGACTGGATACTTAGAGTGCTGCAAGTTGACAGCATGGTGAATTTATAAGTGCTTGGATTTTGGCGGAGTGATTAGATAAGGACATGGTACTGGCTGGATGATTGGAGGAGTGCACGGAGAGTGACAGTCTGATTGCTGGACTGCATGGTTAGTACCTGGGTAATTGGAGGAGTGAATCAGTAGTGTGGAGGTGGTTAGAGGACTGCATGGATATTGCACATTTAATTGTAGCACTGCATGTGTTAATGCCTGAGTCATTGTACAAGTACATGGATAGTGACTGGATACTTAGAGTGCTGCAAGTTGACAGCATGGTGAATTTATAAGTTCTTGGGTTTTGGCGCAGTGATTAGATAAGGACATGGTACTGGCTGGATGATTGGAGGAGTGGACAGAGAGTGACAGTGTGCTTGCTGGACTGCATGGGTACTACCTGGGGAATTGAAGGAGCGAATGAGAAGTGTGGAGGTGGTTAGAGGACTGCATGGATAGTGCACATTTGATTGTAGCACTACATGTGTTAATGCCTGAGTCATTGTACAAGTATATGGATAGTGACTGGATACTTAGAGTGCTGCAAGTTGACAGCATGGTGAATTTATAAGTGCTTGGATTTTGGCGGAGTGATTAGATAAGGACATGGTACTGGCTGGATGATTGGAGGAGTGGACGGAGAGTGACAGTGTGATTGCTGGACTGCATGGGTACTACCTGGGTAATTGGAGGAGCGAATGAGTTGTGTGGAGGTGGTTAGAGGACTGCATGGATAGTGCACATTTGATTGTAGCACTGCATGTGTTAATGCCTGAGTCATTGTACAAGCACATGGATAGTGACTGGATACTTAGAGTGCTGCAAGTTGACAGCATGGTGAATTTATAAGTGCTTGGGTTTTGGCGCAGTGATTAGATAAGGACATGGTACTGGCTGGATGATTGGAGGAGTGCACGGAGAGTGACAGTCTGATTGCTGGACTGCATGGTTACTACCTGGGTAATTGGAGGAGTGAATCAGTAGTGTGGAGGTGGTTAGAGGACTGCATGGATATTGAACATTTGATTGTAGCACTGCATGTGTTAATGCCTGAGTCATTGTACAAGTACATGGATAGTGACTGGATACTTAGAGTGCTGCAAGTTGACAGCATGGTGAATTTATAAGTGCTTGGGTTTTGGCGAAGTGATTTGATAAGGACATGGTACTGGCTGGATGATTGGAGGAGTGGACAGAGAGTGACAGTGTGCTTGCTGGACTGCATGGGTACTACCTGGGGAATTGAAGGAGCGAATGAGAAGTGTGGAGGTAGTTAGAGGACTGCATGGATAGTGCACATTTGTTTGTAGCACTACATGTGTTAATGCCTGAGTAATTGTACAAGTACATGGATAGTGACTGGATACTTAGAGTGCTGCAAGTTGACAGCATGGTGAATTTATAAGTGCTTGGGTTTTGGCGCAGTGATTAGATAAGGACATGGTACTGGCTAGATGATTGGAGGAGTGGACGGAGAGTGACAGTGTGATTGCTGGACTGCATGGGTACTACCTGGGTAATTGGAGGAGCGAATGAGTAGTGTGCAGGTGGATAGAGGACTGCATGGATAGTGCACATTTGATTGTAGCACTGCGTGTGTTAATGCCTGAGTCATTGTACAAGTACATGGATAGTGACTGGATACTTAGAGTGCTGCAAGTTGATAGCATGGTGAATTTATAAGTGCTTAGGTTTTGGCGCAGTGATTAGATAAGGACATGGTCCTGGCTGGATGATTGGAGGAGTGCACGGAGGGTGACAGTCTGATTGCTGGACTGCATGGGTACTACCTGGGTAATTGGAGAAGTGAATCAGTAGTGTGGAGGTGGTTAGAGGACTGCATGGATATTGCACATTTGATTGTAGCACTGCGTTTGTTAATGCCTGAGTCATTGTACAAGTACATGGATAGTGACTGGATACTTAGAGTGCTGCAAGTTGACAGCATGGTAAATTTATAAGTGCTTGGGTTTTGGTGCAGTGATTAGATAAGAACATGGTACTGGCTGGATGATTGGAGGAGTGCACGGAGAGTGACAGTGTGATTGCTGGACTGCATGGGTACTACTTGGGTAATTGGAGGAGTGAATCAGTAGTGTGTAGGTGTCTTAGGGGACTGCATGCATAGTGCACATTTAATTGTAGCACTGCATGTGTTAATGCCTGAGTCATTGTACAAGTACATGGATAGTGACTGGATACTTAGAGTGCTGCAAGTTGACAGCATGGTGAATTTATAAGTGCTTGGGTTTTGGCGCAGTGATTAGATAAGGACATGGTACTGGCTGGATGATTGGAGGAGTGGACGGAGAGTGACAGTGTGAATGCTGGACTGCATGGGTACTACCTGGGTAATTGGATGAGTGAATCAGTAGTGTGGAGGTGGTTAATTCCTGAGTCATTGTACAAGTACATGGATAGTGACTGGATACTTAGAGTGCTGCAAGTCACTCCCCCCCTGCCCTCGAGCAGGACCACCCACTCTCTCTTTTTCTCTATGTAGGCTACTGCAAGAGCAGCCTACATCGAGAAAATGGCCCGGCTGGGGCGCTCTCTGCTGCGCCTCACCAATCACAACGCTGCCATTGCAGCATTGTGATTGGCGGAGGGGAGGGAGGGAGGCTGCCTTTCCTAATGAGATGAGAGCTGCAGGAACCAGAAAACGTAGGACGGCGGGAGTCGGGATCCATCGCGAAGCTGAGGTGGCGCGGGACGGTAAGTTTTATTTTATATTTTTGTAATTAAACTCTATAGACAACATGTATTATTCCAGTGAAGGTGAGAGTGGCTGCGGTGAGAGTGAATGTTGTTCCAGTGAGGCAGAATGTGGTTGCACTGAAAGTGAATGTTGGCGCAGTGATGGTTAGTTTTGTTACAGTGAGGTTCGGGTGTTTGCAGTGAGGGTGACTATTTTCCATTGATGTTAAATGTAGTTGCAGTGAAGTGGAAATTGTTTGCAGTGAGGGTGAATATGGTTGCAGTGAGGGAGGGGGGGTTGCACTGAGAGACAGAGAGACAGAGCACAGTTGCACTGCGAGGGAATGTACTTCCATTCACACAAAGCTCCAGTGAAGGTGAACTTGGTTGCAGTGAGAGTGAGTGTGGTTACAATGAAGGTGGTGTTTGCTGCAGCGTGGGTTGGTGTGGCTTGCGGTGAGTGTGAATGGGAATATTGGCCCATCGGGTGTGAATGTGGCTCTACTGAGAGTGAACACGGGTCTAGTGAGGAGGTACATGTTTGCAAGAAGGGTTATGTGGTTACAATGATAGTGTGCGCGTGTGTGTGCATGCGTGCTAGTGTGTGTGTGTTGTTTCAGACAAGTTAAGTGTGGTTGCTGTGAGAGTGCATGTGATTGCAGTGAGGGTTTATGCCGTTTCAGCGACAGTGCGTATGGTTGCAGTGAGGTTTTGCGCAGTTCCAGTGAGGGTGAATGTGTGACTGCAGTAATGTAATCAGTACCAGTGAGAATGAATGTGGCTGCAGTGAGGACGAATGCGATTACAGTAAAGATTAGGCGGTTCTAGTGAGGGTGATTGCGGTTGCAGTGCGGATGCGTGTGGTTCTAGTGAGGGTGATTGCGGTTGCAGTGCGGATACGTGTGGTTCCAGTGAGGGATCGCACAGTGCCACTGCACTGAAATTGAATGTGGTTGCAGGGAGATGTTTGCGGCCTCAGTCTGCATGCAGGCATAGTGAAGGGAGTATGGGTACAGTGACAGTGACTTTGGTGGCAGTGAGCGTGAATGCAGGTGAAGTGAGGGCAAAATGGTTGCAATGTGCATGGCTCCAGTCCAGTGAGGGTAAAGTAAGGGGGCGTACCTGTTAATATTGCAGCAAGTGCAGTGCCAGTGGGGTGCAGAGATGTCAAGGACCCACTTCACCGCAATTAAAGGCTGTATTTTAGTGAGGGTGGTGCATTTTAGTGGCGGTTTGTGTTTGCAGTGAGAGTGCTGCAGCGAGATGGAATACAGTCGCAGTGAGGATGGATGGTTTGCAGTGACGGTGTGTGGGCCTGTTGTGAAGGTGAGTAGTTGTACTAGTATCTAGGTTTTGTTGATAAATCTAGGCCTCATGCTCTCACAAACCAACTGACTGTAACAGCAATCCCAGGTCAATGGCCGTGCCTGCGGAGACATTAGGACCAGCCGATGATAATTTCATGCGTATTATTTTAATAAAAACGTTTTCATATAGCGCTTCTTTAAAAGCCTCTGCCGCTTCTATAAACAATATGTGTTATTCTTCCACAATGCAATGGTCCTCGGTTTACCGACCTTGGAAGCAAGAATGAGCCCTGTGCGGGTCCGGAATGAACGGGTCACACATGGCATCAGCGGCGGACTCTGAGTCAATAGGCAGTGAGTTGTGTCCTCCGGCGGTGGGCTTGTCGCCGGTTTTTGGGGTCCGCTCAGGTGCTTAAGTTGATTCCCCCCTTTTCTCCCTGACCTCCTGGGTGCCAATCAACGCTCCATCGATCCCGGACAGCGCCTCGTTGTTCTGGTTTTCTCAGCGCTGTCTCAGCACCCCCAGCTCTTCCTCCAGGTCGCTGAGGTCGCCAATTCACTTTTCATCCGCACACTTAATGGAGAGGCATGCGTGTTCACTAAGCAATGACAGCTGTAATTAATGCCCCATCTACACACGGAACTGGTAAACCGAACGCGGAGACAGTTCTGTTTAAGCACGGGTCGGAATGACGAGATCAGAGCTGATTACGAGTTAATCTGTAAATCCGACCCCTGCGTAAAACCCCTCTTTTATTACATTCCTACCCCACGCCCCACCACCCCTGCCTGGTAGCAGCCGCTCAGGGATCACATAAAATGCAATTAAAGTATTACCGCTAGCCAGTGCATTAGGAGAAAGCGGCGAGCGGAAGGGGAATCCTCTTTACGCGAGGGATGAATGCAGCGCATGTTGTACTTTATTCAATTAAAAAAGCAACCTGGCAAGAAACATAGCGGAAGTTTGAGCAGTCAGCGAGGCTGCCCAAGAATGTGGAAAGGATTTTTTTAAAACTGAGATTATCCTAATGTAATGACTGTATCGGGATTGCAGGAAAGGCCACCCCTAGGCGCACACACTCTCTGCTGCGAAGCCCACCCCTTTGGATAAAAAATGTCGGGTGGACGCAGTCGTGAGGTTGGTACTTTTTTATTTTTATTTTTAAGTTTCAACAGGCTTTATTTAAAATTAGACATATTTACAGTTTAGCCAATCCAATATGGTGGCGTCATTTGATTTTGCATCCATGATAGAGACTCAGACATGTGCAAAATTTCCTTCAAGATTATTGTATTTGCCTATTTAACAAATGTGTTTACTGTCTGTGATTGTTTATTAGTGTTGACCAGTCTTTCTGTTTCCAGTTGTTAAGCGCCCATTCTTGACCTTTCCTTCTCACATCCACAAAGACGTAGGTTTGCACTTTGTCCAGTGCCATTTTGATGCATTCTTCGGGGGTGATTTCCTTGTGTTTAAACAGTTTGAGGTTTCTGGAGGACCAGAGACTTTCTTTTACACAGTTTATCAGCCTCCATAGCGTGTCTTTTTTCTCCTTTGGGCATGACATGCCAATGCCGTATAGAATAAGTTCATAGGAGAGTGATGTTTGTTTGGTGATTTTTTTGATAAGTTTCCCCATTTTCTTCCAAACTTCCTGTGCAAAGGCACAGTTCCACAGGAAGTGTAGGACGCTCTCTTCTCCAGCACATGATGATCTGGGACATTTTGCATCTTTAGCCAAGTTTCTTTTGTGTTGAAATGCCTTTACTGGCAGGCATTTCGTTACTGCCATCCATGCAAATTCCTTTTGGTGGTTTGACAGGCTTTTGTTGCTTGTCTGTTCCCAAACTGCTTTGGATTGACTTTCCGACAAGTTATTGGCAATGAGAACAGATTCAGAGTCTTTGAATTCATGCTACCAAGAGTTCTTTTCAACACAAGTTTTAAAGTCAATGTCATTCTTTCTGCAATGCTCGATGATTGTTCTCAAGGGTTCATAGATCTTTGGGGTTAAAAAACAATGGGGGGTACTGTTTGTGAACTGGACCAAGTCATATTTTTGTAACATTAGGGTAGTTGAGTATGTAATATAGTCCGCAATAAATGCTGTTTTTCTTTCCAGGGCGCTCATACATAGATGCAGGTATTTTGAAAACAAAAATATTTTTAGGTTGGGGACATCTTTCCCCCCTTTTTCTTTGGGTTTGTATATGTGTTCTCTTTTGAATTTTTCCATTTTGGAATTCCATACAAAATGAAAGATCATTTTTTGTAGGCTACTTAGCATTACAGTTTTAGGTGGGAAAACCACCGCAAGATACAGAAGAATAGGCAATATGACAGCTTTAACAATCAACACTTTACCTTCCATGGAAAGGTTTCTTAGTTTCCAAAAGTACATTTTTTTTAGAATGTTTTCTTTCACCGGAGGCCAGTTTTGTTCCCCAGCTATGTCCGTGCTGAAATGGACCCCCAGTATTTTAATGGGATCTCTTGTAACTGTAACAGGGGTTTTTGCAAGGTTGTCCCACTGGCCTATGACCATGCAGACTGATTTTTCCTTGTTGATCTCAAGGGCTGAGGCTTTTGAGAAGGAGGAGGCATGTGTGATGACTCTGTTTACTTCTTGGGCATCATTGCAAAAGATTGTTACATCGTCCATGTAGCTGATGCATTTAACTCTTCTCCCTTGCCCTCCCGGGACAAAGTGGCCTTTGATATTTTGGTCCTGCCTGATTTTGTTTAGGAGAGGTTCGATGGCACATATGAAGAGGGCTGGTGATAGAGGGCATCCCTGTCTGACCCCAGATCTGATTTGAATCTTTTCTGAGAGTGACCCATTTATCAGAATTTGGCTGGATGCTTCTCTGTATAGTGCCTGAACAATACCGGTAAAGGACGTGGGAATACCCATTTTATCTAGGACTCTAAAAGGAACTCATGTGAGACGTTGTCGAATGCTTTTTGCAGGTCTAAGGACAAAACGCCTAGAGGTTGGTTCTGCTCTACTGCGAGCCTAATTGTTTCCCTTGTCGTCATTAGACTATCCCATACCTTCCTTTGGGGGACTGCACAGGATTGGTTCTCATTGATGAGTGACTTCAAAACTTTTTTCAGCCTGTTTGTTAGCACCTTTGCCACTAGTTTACTGTCTACATTTAGTAAAGAAATGGGTCTCCAGTTTTTTTGGTCTTCTTTCATGCCTTTCTTATATATTAGGGAGATGACTCCTTTTGAAAAGGATGGGGGGAAAACCTTTGACTCTATGCATTCTTTTACCATACCCATGAAATCAGCACATAGTGTTGTCCAAATTTTGTTATAATATTCCCATGGGAGACCATCCTCTCCTGGAGAGGAAAGAGGGGAGCATTGGGATAGGGCTTCCAGGAATTCTTCACCTTCTAGAGGCATTTGTAGGAAAGTTGTTTCCTCATGAGTTAAACCATTTTCAATGGTGTCTAGATAATTAGAGCATTCTTGTGATGTTATAACTTTCTCTTTATATAAGGTGTTGTAGTAGTCCTGTATAGTGTTTTGTATGTTTGCTTTGCCTTTCTGTATTACACCTTCTTTGTTCAAGATTTCATTCATTTCCTTGTGGGTATGATTGCTCTTTTTGAAGAAAAACCTTGTGCATTTTTCGTCTTCTTCAAAAACCTTAACTCTTGAATTGAAAATGGTTTGTTTACCTCTGTCTGTAAACCACTTCCTAAGTTTACTTTGGGTTTCTTGGAGGTCTTCCGCTACATCTACCCCTGAGTCTCTAAATCTTTCTAGTAGTTGTAACTTGTCCTGTATCGCTTGGTAAAGCTCTCTTTTGTGTTGAGCTTTTCTCTTGCTTACATTGATAAAAAAACTTGTACTCTTTTTCTTCACCCATTCCCACCATTTGGCTTTAGACATGAAATTATGTTTTGCATTGCACCATGTTTTGTATTCTTTTTCATAGCTTGTGACCACCTCCTCATCTTCTAGGATAGATATGTTAAGCTTCCATATCCCTGGGCCTTTGTTGTTTTCAAAATTTAACTTACAATTTATAATAAGGGATTCGTGGTCTGTGAGTGTGCTGTTCTCTGTGTGTGGACAAGCGTAGGAGATTGATTTTGAGGCAAAAACAAAATCTATTCTAGATGATGTGTCCCCCTTATCTGACTTCCATGTCATCCCTGTACCTTTAGGGTTGTTATCTCCATAGAGGTCTTTTAAGGATAAGTCCTGTGCTTTTTTCAGCCATGTTGTGGAAGATTTGTCTAGTTTATAATCTGTGTTGGTGCCCTTCCTGTCTTTTGGATGCATAATACAATTAAAATCCCCAGCGACAAATGTGGGGGTAGTCCCTGTAAGGAAGAAGGAGATATTTTCAAAAGGTTCTATTCTTCCAGTTTTATCTGAGGGTGCATATATGTTGCATACTCTGAGGGGTTGCTCTCCTATTTTAATATTAACCATTAGAGCTCTCCCTGGGCTTATGTTAATCTCATTGAGGAACAAGATGTCCTTGTTTTTGCTTAGGATAGCCACGCCTGCATTCTTGTTTCCCCCCCCAGACCATGCGGAGGGGCCCGCTTGCCACTCTTTGGCATAGCTTTGGTAGTTCTGCATTTGGGGTAGGTTGCATTCCTGGAGGCAGATAATGTCCGCTTTGAAGGTTTTGCAGTACTCTAGGATGGCGGCTCTTTTGATGGTCTGCTTTATGCCTCTGACATTTAGAGTTGCTATTGTGAATTCCATTGGTGTATCCATCATGAATATTAAAAAGGTGTATGTTCTATTTGTTGCTTTCTTCAAATTCCGACCAGGATTGTGTTCCTTGCTGTTGGGCATGTATCTCTTCTATACTTCCCAAGAAAGGGGATGACACGAAGAGGATCTCTTCTATCTGGGATTGGAGAGGGTTTTTGGAGGTTTCATCTTTGTTTGAAAGGTTCCCCATCTCTGAGAGGCTGGCTAGGGGTTCATAGCGGTTCTTACTCAAATTTGTTACTTTTTTCTTCCCTTTGTTGGGGGTGTTTTGGGGGAGTTCTTTTTGGTTTTCTGTTTTCTTTTTGTTCTTGTTGTTCTGCTTTTGCTTTTTTCTTCATCTTCTTCTTTGCTTTTGCTTTTGGTTTTGCTTGTTTTTTTGTTTCCCACTTTTTCCCACTTCTTTGGGAAGGATTTGAACATTTGTGGTGTTGCCTCCAAGTTTTCTGGGTTTGATTCTGTATCTGGTTCTTCCTCCGGGATGTTGGTTGCTTGTGTGTTTTCTTGGCTCTGAGTTGGGGTTTCCGTCTCACCAGATGATATTTCTATTCAAGTCGTGGGGAGCTCTTCTTCTTGTGTCTCTGGGACTGAGGAGATGTTTAGGGTAAAGTTTTCCATGGGATCTTCTGTTTGTGCATCTTCTTGTTGTTCTATTATTTCCTCATATTGTGGTTGGTCATTTAGGAAATCCTGCAGTACTTCATCTGTTTCTGGAATACCTGACATTTGGTTTGTATTTGGGTCTGTTTGAGTGTCATTGTCTGGTACGATTCTTTCATTTTCTTTCTTTGGCTTAGAAGTGTCTTTGGGTTGGTTGACTTGGTTGCTTCCTTGTTGTTGGGTAGAGGAGGATTGTTTTTGTGAGGCAGTGGTAGCTGGGATTATAATTGATACATAGTCAATTTTTGATGGTTGAGATTCCTTTGTTTGGCTGTTTATAAGATTGTAAATTTTGTCTCCCCAAATGGTTTCCTTGTTGCTTGCTGCTGACGCATAGGATTTATTTTTGTCAGGGCAGTTCCAGTAGAGATGGCTTGTCAGACCACATAGGTTACATTCCTTAGGGATTGGGCATTCGTGTGTGGGGTGCGAGTCTTGGCCACATTTGCGGCACCCATTGTGTGTGCAATCTTCTTTGGTGTGACCAAATTTCCTACATTTTCTGCAAAATATTGGCTGTCCTTGATAATATAGGTACCCATTGTTTGGTCCTATGGCGAAGGTGTTTGGTAGATGGCAATACCCCCCTATGCCTAATGCCTCTCTTTTTAGGGTTACTATGAACTTTCTGCGACCATTCCAGACACCCCATTGGTTTTTGAGTTCCATCCCTCCTCTTACTTTGGAACAGTATCTTTGTAAGAACTTATCAATTTCCCATGGTGAGACCCATGGGTTGTACATATAAACGTATAGAGCTATTTCTGCTGGTGTGGACAGTGAAGTGACTTTATACCCCTTTGTTTTGGCAGTATCAAACAGCACATTTTGCAGGAAATTATTACGGGGCATATTATCAAGGGCCTATCGCCGCTTTAGCGGCACTTTTTTGCCGCTAAAGCAGCGATAATTATATCTCACTATTAGCAAGCTGCAGCAAACTAGGCCTGGGCGGAAAACTACGCTACGCTCGTGTAGTTTGCGAAGTTTGCGCTACTTCGCACAACGCGAATTGCACGTAGCACAGTGCAAACACACGTAGCGTAGCGTAGCGTAGTGCAGCGGTCATTTTTTGCTTGCTCGCGGTCCTCAACGTCAAGTTGGCGACCGCGAGCAAGCAAAATGACATCCCGGCGAGACTTTTTCCTCGTTCGCGATCAGCAACACAAGTTGCCGATCGCGAACGTGGAAAATAAACCTCCCGGCGAGATTCTCAACGCGGGGAGGTCAGGTTTCTCATTGCGAGTGGTCGCGTATGCTCGCGACCGCTCGCGTGAGAAACTACCAGTCCGCGTTGAGAAAGCTGCCGCTCGAGTAAAAATCTACTCGAGCGGCAGTAAAGACAGCTTCGCACTGTGCAAGATGCCGTTTTCAATGATTGCACAGTGCGGACAAGCATCCGGCACTGTGTAATCATTGCGAACACGCACTACGCAGTTCGCGTAGTGCTACGCGAAGCTCGCGTAGTGCGAACTTCACTTTGCGTAGCTTCGCGAGCGCTACTTCGCGAACTACGCCCAGGGTTACAGCAAACAGGCCTTAGCGTGAGGTTTTGGGCGATAGCGGCCCGTTTTTTTATCGCAAAGCATGTTAGCGATATTTATCGCTAATTGCATGCAAAGTAGGAGTTCCCGTGCAAAAATGCACGCAAACACCACTACTCCATATTATCAAGGGGCTCCTTGAAATTCTGAAGAGCCAAAAAACTGGCTCTAGTTACTTAAGACCAGAAAATAGCTGGTCTTAAAAATGTTGATAAAACTTGGGCCCATATCTCTGCAGGTTTTGGTGCTGGCCAGTGCTGCAAGCAATGTTGCAGCACTGCCCTGCGACAAAACTACAGTGCAGGAATGCGCACAATCAATAAGATAGTGCGCATACCTGTGCCCCAGTCATGAAAAGTGTTGCTGCGCTGCGACAAGGCAGCGTTGCAACACTTCTCACTACGCCCTTCTTGCGACAGCATGGATGCGCTGTAATCACTGGACAGCGCTCCATGATGCAAGTAATGACAGATACGTCAGGAATCCTGATGTATCTGCTGGCGCCAAAGTCAAGCATTGCTGCAGTCGTGTCACAACCATGACGCAACTTCAGCAATGCATAGGGCCAGCCTATCCCTGTGGCACTGCCTCACCCTCACGCCTGCCATCAGGCAGGCGGAAGGTACTGACACAGTGCTGTTCAGGAGGGGTGTACTAATGTCGGCGCTGTTGGAGATCCATCGGTGGTGGTTGCGCGCTGCGGTGTCATCGTTTGGAAGCATTGGTGGAGTGTTGGTGCGGAGGGAGTTGACGAGATGTTCTTCGCTGGCCTTGATCCAGCTGCGAGGGGGTGCGATGATGGCGGTGGCGTCCGGTGATGGTGAAGACGTGATGTTACCAATTATGGTCGGTCCAGGAGAGCCCAGTGTTGTGGCTGTAGTTGAAATACCCGCTGGCGGAGGTGACGTGTTCGACCGTGTGTCCTGCTATGTGGCCTGTTGAGGTGACTTGCTGCTTGCGTCTGATGTCGGTGACCCTCCCCGGGAGGGGGTGGTGCTCTGGTCACTGGGGTTGTCCAGGTGGAACTTGAGTACACCGAGTCGGATGTCGTTGGTGGATGGGAGACCCTGGGGTGCAATGAGGTCAACAATGGCATTGGAGAATGGGGGGCCATGGCCCAGGGGGCCTGCACATGAGGGTGCCACAGAGGATGTTCTTGGGCTTGGTCCGGATCTGGGAGTTGACGTGGTCCATGGTCAACCTTGGCACATTGGAGTTCGCTGTCAGTCGGAGTGTGCCTCTGTAGGTGATGGCAATGCCTCCTCCTTGACGGTCGGGGTGCTCCTTGCGGGTGATACTACAGCCGTCAGTGATGCTGAAGGCGATGTCCGGCATGCAGCAGAGGTTGGTCCTGGCAGGCGAGGTGGCGTCCAGGGTTGATGGCGAGCAGGGTGCTGGCGTTGTAGTGGTGGAGTGTCCAAGAGGAATGCTCCTTGGTGCTGAGTGCAGTCCAGAGGCAGACGGACACAAACTGCGTAGCCTATGGGTTGCCTTTGACACGGGAGACAACCATTACAACGCAGGCAGTACATCGTTAACAACGCAACTCCGACAACGCGGGTGCCTTAACATCGCATTTAATCACAACTCATTGTGAGGTCAGTAATGGGGTAAACTAAAATTTCTCATGTGTGTATGGGTTTTGGGGTAAAATTTGAAAATGTACGTTTTTTTGGTGGTAAAATATGAAAAATTGGGTGAATTTTGGGGTAAAATATGAAAAATGGGGTGCATTTTGGGGTAAAATATGAAAAAGTGGGTGTTTTGTGGGGTAAAATATGAAAAATGGGGTGAATTTTGGGGTAAAATATGAAAAATTGGGTGAATTTTGGGGTAAAATATGAAAAATAGTGTGTGCATTTGTCTCACATGTGATTTATGTGTGTGTTTTGGGGACTCAAAAAAGGAATTCCAGGGTTCATGGTTGGGTTTGTGCTGCAAAGGTCAGTTTTGGGTTGCACTCACTGAAGTGGGAACAGTGATCTTTATGTCTCCACTATGCAACACCCACTCTACTGTTGCAATGTGCCTATTATCAGTATGCATTGGAATGGAATGCGAGGTGATGGCATGCGTCGCAACAACGTATGTACCTTTGGCACACGAGCGGTACTCCCGCTGTGCATGGGGCACAGCGGCCAACATTGAGAAGTGCGGGGGTCTGGACAGCTGTGAGGTGGGAAACGCTGAAAATAACACTGGATGGTGCATGGATGCGGGATGTGTGTGTGAGCGCGTGTTGTTAAAAATGTATTGAGGGAAGTCTTACCTAGTGGAGAGGTGTGGTGCAGCGGCCAGGGCAGCTGACTTCGGAGCACAGGGCTCACGGTTCGATCCCCGGCTCCGGCGGCAGATCAGCTCAGCACCATGTGACTCTGGGCAATAGCTCACTTAATTTCCATGATGGCCCCCAGCGCCTTGGACCCGTAAGGGTGAGTAGTTCGCGCTTTACAAATACCAGATTTACGATTTTACCTCGAAGCCGTGTCCCGTGTCTTTGGAGCTCCTGCTCTCCTGCGTCTGCTTCCAGGAAAAGGAAGTAGGCAGCCAGGCTCCCTCCCCTGAGACAATCACAATGCTGCGATGCAGCGGTGGGATTGGTAATTGGCAACGGGACAAGTCATGCAGCCAGGGGCCAGAGGGATGGACATATTCTCCATGCAGGCTGTAATGCAGCCTGCATTGCAAACAGGGAAGTGCGCATGACTGCTTTGGGCGGCCTGAGTGGGCCGACCAAACAGTCATTGTGCACTTGAGTGGGCATGCCAATCCGCCCATGCCCTGCTCTGTGTTTGGAGCAGTCCTACCCACCCTCCAACCCCCTGAGGATACATAGCATGATCATATCAGTTAGTCATCCCTTGTTTTTAACTTTTGAAGTTTTTTTGGGCTTCTCGGAGTCCGCACTTCCCGCCGCTGCTGCCCCTGTGGCCCTGCACCCCTGTCCTCACCCATTGCCGCCTCCCAGCTGATCGTTCCTCCCACCTCCCCTACTAAATGGCAGACGCTGTGCGGTTGCGCAGCGGACGTGCGCCGCTGGCATGATGAAGGCACGCCTAAGCCAAGCCCGTCTGAGCCTGTCCACGACCCGACTGCAGCCAGTGCCAGGAACACTGTATCTCGGGCCCCCCACTGCTACAGCACAGCCACCCTCCACGCACTCAACCCCGTAAAAGTCAGAGACTGCCACCAGGCCTCACCAAACACGATCCACAGCCAGTTCTCCTGCCTCCACTGCCACCAGACCTTAACCACCACCGCGGACTCCAACACAGCTGACGCCAGCACCGGCGACACCCTAAGATGCATCCTCCTCAACGTGCGCTCCGTGCACAAACACGCCGTGGAAATCTGTAACCTACTCAACTCTCTCTCGCCCGACAACGACTTCTTCACAGAGACCTGGACCAACGCCTCCTCCACCCCAAACATCAACACCACCATCCCGGATGGATACAAGATCCAGAGGAAGGACCACCCCAACCACAGATCCAGACCAGCCACAACTCCACACTCCGAAGGAACCCTCGTCTACAGACCCCCCAGACACCCTTCGCCACCACCATCACCAACTTCATCGCACCCCATGCCATCCCATCAATGAACGACATACTCATTGGAGACCTGAACTTCCACCTCGACAACCCCAGCGACCCCAACTCCACCATCATTCGTGACAACCTCACCAACATCAGACTTAAGCAACTCGTCAACACACAGACCCACAGAGCAGGCAACACCCTCGACCCCATCTTTGCGGCAGGAAACAGCGTTCACTTCAGCCACACAACGCAAACACCATGGACCGACCTCCACTGCGTACACTTCGCCGTTGACAAACACAAGGCACCCAAACCAGCCCCACGCACACCTGGGCAGAACTGGAGCAAGGTAACCGATGAGCAACTCAACTCCACCCTCACCCGAGACAGCCACACCTAGGCACCCGACACCAATGTCACAGCCAGAGAACTCCACACTTGGATCTCCAACTGCGCATACAAGCTCGCCCCGCTACGCAACCCCAACAAACAGCACCCCAGGAAAGCCGCCTGGTTCACCACCGATCTTCAAGAAGCAAGACGCACCTGCAGATGCCTGGAGAAGAACTGGAGAAACACCAAGACACCCAAAATCTACACCACCTACAAGGACGCCATGATGGACTACCACAACCAAATTAGACCACCAAGAGGGACTTCATCCACAACAAACTCCTCGAAAACTCCACCAACTCCAAGCAACTCTTCAGTGTCATTCATGAATTCAACAACCCACGCAGCAAAGCCACAGACATCACCCCATCCCAAGACCTCTGCGATAAGCGTGGAACCTACTTCCTCCTCAAGATCAAAATACTCTACGACAACTTTTCAGGACATCCAGCAGATGCCACAGCCGGCCCACCACCCCCCAGACACACCAGCCAGCCCACCGTCTCCACCTGGCTGTTGTTCACAGCCGAAGACACCACCTCGACCATGGAAAGGCATCCACTCAGGGACCCCCACCGACCCCTGCCCTCCTCACATCTACCACAGAGCCGCGTCCGCCATCGCACACGAACTACAATGCACCATCAACACCACCTTCAAAACAGGCACCTACTCAGACGACTGGAAGCATGCAGAAGTCAGGCCCCTGCTCAAAAAGCCCACAGCTGACCCCACCGACCTCAAGAACTTTCGGCCCATCTCGCTCCTCCCCTTCGCAGCCAAAGTTGCAGAGTAAACAGTCAACAGGGAACTGACACGATTCATTGAAGACAACGCCATCCTCGACCCGTCCCAATCCGGATTGCAAAGCAACCACAGCAATGAGGCCGCCCTACTCGCCATCACAGACGACATCCGCAACCTCCTGGGCCAAGGCCACTCCACAGCCCTCATCCTACTCGACCGGTCAGCGGCCTTCGACACCGTCTCCCAACGCACACTAGTCGCCAGACTACATGACGCCGGAATACAAGGAACAGCCCTAGACTGGATCCGATCATTCCTCACCGGAAGAAGCCAAAGGATCAGACTGCCACCCTTCCTCTCCGATCCCATGTAAATCACCTGCGGAGTCCCACAGGGGTCATCTCTGAGCCCGACCCTCTTCAACATCTACATGGCCCCCTCGCCGCCATCGTCCGACAACACGGCCTCAACATCGTATCCTACGCTGATGACACCCAGCTCATCCTCTCCCTCACCAAAGACCCCACCACTGCCAAACTCAACTTCCAGAAAGGAATGCAGGACGTTGCAGTCTGGATGACCAACAGCTGCCTGAAGCTCAACGCCGAGAAGCCAGTAGTCCTCGTCCTTGAATCACCCCTTCAGCATGGGACAACACCTGGTGTCCACCACCCTCGGAAGCCCACCTAACCCCTCGGACAATGCCAAAAACCTCGGCATCGTACTCGACTCATCCCTCACCATGAACCAACAGGCCTACGCCGTCACCTCCAGCTGCTTCAACACACTGCATCCTCCGCAAGACCTTCAAATGGAGCCCCCAGGAGTCAAGGAAGACAGTCACCCATGCACTCATCACCAGCAGACTGGCGCACTAACTGCGGTTAGCGATAGTTATCACCAGGCATTGATAATATGCCCCCTTATCTCTGATTTACACAAGTGTCAATTCCAATGCTTTTTGAAGATGGGAAACTGGCTGCAAAATATTTGGGACTACCCATAGACGTTTGAGTTTGTGGGTGTTCACTCCAGTTTGCAGGGCCATCCCAGTAACGCTCCCTTTCTCGTCCCTAAATCTAAATTTATAACACTGTTAAATCTACCATGCTTGCAAACTGCCTGCCATGGGAAGGACAATTTACAGAATTAAAATCCCACACTTTCTGATTGGGTGAATCAGACTGTAGAAGTTAACATTGCAAATGTACTTTTTTGGGTACCGAAGTTCTATGTAGGTGTACCTTTTAAAAAAATTAAAAAAGGCATACATTGATACTACAACAAGAGCACTACAAACCCTGTAAGTGTATGAAAACGACTGTTTTTAACTAGGCTTCAACTGTTAAAGGAATCTAGAACTGACACGCATTTTTGTATCTGTGAAGTACCATAGATAAGGCACAGCTGCCTGTAATATCTCCTACCAGTGTTATGCACCCGGCCTCTTTTGCCCGCCCCCTGTACCCCACAGTGTCCTAGAGCTGCCTGTGCAGGACAAGAGCGGTTTAAGAAATCAGTGACGAAGAGAGACTGCCACAAGCTGCGCTCACAAGTACTAAAGGCCACCTTATGCCCTTAAAGTAGGGATTCCAGTCTGTGGTTCCACAAACTAGCCCTGAAAAACTGGGAAATAAATGTCAAAGAAAGCCCCTCAGATCACGCTTAATGTGGTCCCAAAAACTGACCACTACTTTCCAATGGCTACTCTAACTCCGAGGTTGGCCCATAGTGGTGCAGTAATTGGAATATTTATTATCATCCAAAGAAATCCAGTGCTATTTTGATTTAACGCTGTGAAGCAAATCCAAAATTTGAATAAAAATTGGTACAACCTGAAACACAGAAATATTAATTCCCGAAATTCTAAGTAAATGTGATTGATGAAGTTGTTTCATGCAAATATAATTGCATAGGAGACATTTGGGGGCTTTTTGACAAAAATTAATATTTTTAAGGAAAATATTATTCCCAGGTGTGAGG